>VNKF01011879.1:0-196817 GCA_008044355.1 Drosophila lacteicornis
CTATTGAATTTACTTACGTCAGTTATTACCTGTATTCAATATAATTATGGAATATATGAATAGAAAAATGAAAGTTTGAGAGTTGTAATTTTTCCCTGAAGGTGATGTAACCAAAAGAATCTGAATAAGGGAGACTTTGCAAATGGTAATATAAGTCTCATGGTAGGGTGGGTACAGAGCCGTGCTGCAATCAACATCAAAGCAGTACTCCGATGAGCCGTTTTTATAAGTTTCGAATGCGCCTGTTAAGAGTTTAATGATCCAGCCTCAATCTTTAAGATTTGATTTTGTGTGGTTAGGTTGTTTTGATTCTCAGTGGTATTGATTCCTCTTTATTAATGTAATATCATAATGTTTCGTGAAGAGAGTTTAGTGTATGGCCATATCAACGAACCCCCCCTCTGGCTGTTTTGCTAGCACTTTTGAAAGGAATCCACCAGATGTGTTCAGTTCACTAAAGGTATCCCTCTTCAGAGTAACATTGTACGTTACACTGTGCTATGCTAGCTCGCTACGAAAAATTGCAGCCTGAGTGCTGCACAAATTGCTTGTTGCCTGTTGCTGCCGTCTTAAAGTAGCTTTAATTAAAGTGTGCGTTTTAAATGTCGACATTTGGAATTTATTGGCTTTTTATGCTGGACAGGAATTGAATCTCCCAGGCACCAGGCTCTAGCACTCTCTAATTTTATTTGCCTTTGCATTGTCCATGTTCACAGCATCTCCAGGTCGGAGTCCTCTCCATGATCCATTTTCCTCCTCGCTGGGGCTGCAGGATCGTTTGGCTTCTTTTTATGATATACTTAATTGAACTGCCCCGGCCGCATGTTAAATTCGCGTTTAATTGTTCGATTGCGATTGCCAGCACAATCAGCCACTTAGCCACTTGGCCACTTGGCCAATTCGCGTTTCCAATTAGCCGGGGAATGGATCCACGCAGCTGGTGGCCCATTAACCCCACGGCAGCCGCCGTTTCTCAGGGCCCCTGGATGGGAGTAAGACTCTCGTATTACTCGTATGCCATCCAATACTCGCATCCATCTCCCAGCTTTAGCTTTCAGCTGGAGACTCGAGTGTCAAATGCTCATATTGTGCGCGCTGTGATTTATTGTGTGTGTAAAGTGTCACGCCGGTGACAACAGCCACCGCTGTGAATGTGACTGTGCCTGGCAATGCGAATGTGATTGGCTTTGAAACTGAGAAAAAAAAGCACTTTTCAACTGACTTTTACAGATCAAAATTGCATGTAGCAACTGTCATAGGTTTAGCTATATAAAAGTGGGGTTTTAAACTGTTGAGAATAGTTAGAGAGACATTGGGAGATTTTTGTAAAGTCAACTTCTTACTCCAACTAAACAAACTTCGTTCTGGCATATAGAAAAATATAAATTTTAAAGATCCTAAAAAGAATTAAAGTATTAAACTAATTTCAAATATTTAAAATATTTTTTAAAGATAGTTTCTCCTCCCTTGAAAATAGAGCTTTGGGTAATTCGATTTTTATTAAGGCAACTACTTACTCTAACTATTTTTTAAACTTTTTAACAATAACATTTTCTAAAGACTTCAAGGGATTAATATCATGATCCTTAAAGGATAGTATATAGTGACAGTATTACAATAATTTCTGATATTTTATATTATTTAAGGATTATTTCTATGGCAAAAGGAGTTCGTCTCCCTTGAAAACAAAGCTTTAACTAATTTGATTTTTATTAAGGCAACTTCTTACTCTAACTTAGCAAATGAATATATTTCTAAAAGATAATTTCTAGGGCAAAAGGAATTCCTCTCCCTTAAAAACATAGCTTTAGGTAATATATTTTAGATTGAACAAGTGAAAAATATTATTTTATAATGATCCTAAAAGGTATAGGAATATTAAAATAATTTTTAAGACTTAAAATATTATTTAGAACAAATTTTTTTTGGCAGAAGGAGTTCCTTTTTTTTTAAAACACAGTTTAAGAAAATATATTTTAGCTGAAACAAGAGAAAATACTACTGTTAACATAAAAAAAGAACTAAATACATCCTGAGTACCATCCTTAGAGTTATTAACTAAGCCGGAACTCCCTCTCCAATTCCCCTTAAAGGGTACACTCATGTATAATCCCTTTTCCTATCAAATAAATCAATGGATCTTGATAATTTTTTGCTCTGTCCCAGACAGAACCACAACTCGACTCACTAGACAATCAGACAGACAACTGACAACTGGAAATGTCATATTGTAATGCATATTAAACGCTGGCTAATAATAAGAATCTAACGCTAACGCTAACGCTTTTATGGCAATTATGGATTGCCATTGCAAAAGGTTGGCCCAGACAACCGATTAAAATCGTTTGGGTTTCAGCCATCATCCTCGGCGGTGTTGGCGTTCTTGGAGGCTGGGATGCTGCGATGTGCGGGTGTGTGTCAAAGATTGCCGGGCCATATGATTTGTGGATGATTTCCCACGATTTGCAAGTCTCGCGGCTGGCAAACAGAAAACAGAAATATGAGTCATTTTTCAGCGAAAACAATAACTTGTAAAGACCGTAAAAAATCACCGAAAAAAAGGATTTTTGTCCGAAAAAGAAAACAACAATGGCAATGGCAGCGAGTAAAACCACAGAAATCAATAAAAGAAGCGGCCAAAGGGAGCAACAGCTACGAATATTGCGCAGGCGTTGAGTTTTTAGAGGGGACGGGGGCTTTAGGGGGTTAAGACTAGCTCCACAATTGAGCAATTGAATTCGCACGCTTGCGCGCCTTTTTTTTTTTGTTGCCAAGTTTTGTTACTATTTTTGCTGTATTTGTTGTTGCGGCGGATGTCGCCGCTGCATCTCGGAAGTTTTCCCATATTTTTGCAGTCTTTGCTGTTGTTGTTGTTGGGGTAAAAAGGCAAACAACAAACAACAAAAAAGAGTGCCAGCCAAGATATTACAAAAATCAATTACCAACACCTCAAAAAGTTGTTGCTGCTCCCGCTGCTGCCAAGGCAGACACAGACTCAGACACGGCAGCCAAAAACATTAACAACGGCGACAACAGCAGGGCGACGTTACAGGGAGAGAAAAGGGGGTTAGAACTATATTAATTTATTATATTAATAAATTTTTAAATATTGTTATACATTTAATTTGCCTTAGAGACTCACAGAAGCTTGGGGTTAAGATAGTAAATTCAAGAGCAGACTCTACAAGCTAAGGAATCTCATAAATATTTGGAATTGAAGCTTACAAATAATACTAAAAGTGTTATTAAAAAAATAAGTAAAGTTCATAAACATTAAAAATACAGAACTACCTAAATTTTCTAATAAAAAAGGAACTTGAATTATAAATATTAAACAATTTTAAAATATTTTTATACATTTAAATTGCCTTAGAGACTCACAGAAGCTTAGGGTTAAGATAATAAATGCAGGAGCAGACTGTATATTCAAAGGAATCTCATAAATATTTTGAATACAACCTTGGAAATAATACAAAAAGTGTAATTAAAAAACATTAAAAATTTTAAATATTTAAAAACAAAAGTAATTAAATTTTCTAATAAAAAAATGTTCCCAAACTGTTGTTTTAATAAACTCAAGTGGCAGGTTGCTTCTCTTGATACTTTTTGGAAATTTTCAAGCTTGATATATTTTTGTAACTTCCACTAAGCTAAGGAAAAAACATTTAAATATATAAAATACAACATTACCTAAATTTTCTAATAAAATAATTTTCCCAAACTAAGCTTGAAAATGTAGTTTTAATAAAAATTTTCAGACTGGTTGTTAACTAGTTATTTTAGCAACCTCCATATTTATTTTTTTTATTATGTTAAAAATATATTTCCCATAGTTTTTTCCAGTTTCCAGCACCAAGCAATCCCTAAACTGCCAAAAGGAACCAGAAATACCCTTCACAAATAAGTAAACTCAACCTAGGAGGACTCAACTTCCTCTGTTACCTTTATTCCTTTAACTTTAACTTCCAAACTGGAACCTATCAAACTCCATTGCCAAATACACATGCCCCGCCGTGTCATGGCAGTTAATTCGAAAAAGACGGCGAAACGTGCGTGGTTGTTGGTAATAGACACAATCATAAAAATGAAATATATCTGAGAATCTCCCATGACGAGAGACGATGCGAGTCGCGACTTGCGCAACTTTGTCTCCTCCGCTAAAAAATAAAAAATAAAGTAAAAAACTGAGCGTGGCTGCCTCATCAGCAGCTGGAGAAGCAGCAGCAGCCAATGTGGCAGGAGTGGTTGCAGCTCGAGAGCAGAAATCGAAGCTGGGCGAAGGCGAAGTCGATGGCCAAAAATGGTAAATGGGATAAGCCACAGAGACAGAGCCAAGAGAGAGAGCCACGCGTGGGCTGTCAGAGTTTGGCCCCTCTTCGTTTCCCTGAAAAACCTAGGAAAATCCCATGGAACCTCCTTGCGAAAATCCCCATTGCATAAGCCTCTCTTCGGGGGTGCTCACTGCCCGCTGCTGCCCCGCAAATATTTAAATTATTTCATCGCATAACCGAAATGGCCAAAAGGCATGGACACCGCTGGAGCAGCGGTATATATCCTGATCTCTGGGCTTCCTTGCACTCCCATAACTCATGCAAACGCCAAGAGCCTTTTGCTCCAACTCGCTTCCAACTCGTTTAACAATTATTATTGGTGATTAACACGGCATGTACAAAGCCACCAGAGAACTAGGAGGCTTTCGGCTTTCGGCTTTCGGCAGGTGTTTCGCTTAGACAAAGGGGTTTCAAGGGGGTGGCGGTGGGTGCTGCCACAGGTAGACAACAACCTTCGACACCTGCAGCAGCGGCGGCGGCATGTGGAGCACTCTGTGGCGCGACTCACGTTTGCCTTTTAATTAAAATATTAAACGAAAATGCAACTGGAAAAATGGAAATAGAAATATATTGCCAGAGTGGCAAAGTGGGTTAAGAGCGGGCTTGGAGGGGAATTATATAGACAAACACCTCGATGAGAAGGCGATAATAATAAGAGCTGCTGTGAGAAAAATCTATTCATGAATTAAATGTTATAGCTCACTTAATTTGGGAGTATTTTTAAGATTATTCCAAGCTAAGTCTTAAAATCTTGTCTATGAAGAAGTTTCCATTTTAAGTTCGTGTCTCAAGCCATTAATAACAAATATTTCTGGTTCTAGATGCTTAAATGTCACAATTATTAAGGAGATTTAATGGTATTTAGAAGGCTTTTACAATGTTTCTGGCTTAAATTAATTTCCAAAGAAATAGAAAAATATTTAACATGTATTCTTTCAAAGTTATACAAAGATGATAATGGTACAAATTGTATTAACCACTTCGACCCACCATTTACCCCTTTAAAGACCATTTCTTCACCGCTTTTACAGCCAATTCTAACCGCTAAAAAATTTCCCTTAGTGATCTCATCTTATGGAGTGTGTTAATTGATTAGCCGGCGGTCTGAGGTTCATCGATCCGATCCATAACTTCTCACTCTGGGCCAACACTAAGTGACACTCTCTCTCAGCGATCTATAGCATATCGATCTTCGATTTACATGCGACTTGCCGACAAGCCAAGATGGCATGAATAATGCAGTGATCCGGCCAGAAGATCGTGCCAGATATGCCAGGCACTAGCCCTATCTTAATTTCGGATCATAATTTGGCCAGCAACACTTGTTCCCTCTAGTTTTATTCTGTATTTCCCTCAAGGGGCGATTAGGGCCCACGCAGAGCCTTTTGTTCAGATTCAGATACTAACTCCACGGATGCCGATTCGGGTTGGGATCTGTGCCAGCATTATGCAAATCGAGGTTGAAAGAACTCGCCACGGCGACCTCTGTTTCGGTCTGTGTTTGTTTTTTGTTCTCTTCGAGGGGATTCAATCAATAAAAATTATGCTAATTAAATGCCATTTCATTGAGGGAACATAAAAATCCACACGCCAGGCCATTGGTAAGGCAGTGAAACTCGAGTTTCTTCGGTTTGAGTTCATTCACAAAAATATACGAGATGGGAGGTTAGAAGGGATTGCACTGATAGAAAAGTAGCCCTCTTTGATAAGTTTCATAAAAAAAATAATAAGTTAAAATGTGACTTTACAAAGATCTTGTGAAAGATATTCGATATGGAACTTTTTCAGTTGGAACATCTTACTTCCTTGATTTGTTTTATATTTTTATATATTTTCTAAAACTTTTCTCTGAGTGTCTCCTTGTTTTTTATGCCTATTTCGGGATCTCAGCTTCTAAACACGACCGTTAACAAATTCTAACGCAGCATACAAAACACATTTTAAACGGGCCGGGTCGCTTGTCTTCGCATTGGGACCCCTCTTGGCTTCGAATCGATTCCCTCATCGTCTCCAGCTGTGGCCTGAACTTGGCTAACTTTTCAGATGACTCACCCGCAGACTCGGCCGGAGTTCCAGGCCCAAAGCAAAAGTGTGCCAAGTGGTCAGTCGGCGGAAGTTTACTTGCCCGCATTTTTTGTAAGCCACCGAAGGCCAACTTTTTGCACTCTCTGTGCCAGCTCAATCAATCAGCCCGTAATGAAGAGAGGTATTTCTTTTATATTTTTCCCTGTGGCAAGGTGCCAGGGGTTATAGCCGGGGTTATAGCGAAACTGCGCTTTCGGTTTCGATCAGTTGCAGTTGCCTGTCTCATAATGATATTGAAATATTTCCATGATTTATGTTCTATGATCTCTGCCGTTTGCTACGATAAATCATCCGCGGAAGAACTGGTAGCCAATTGGGTGAGTTGCCATAGCGGGTTTTTGGGCAAGAAAACGCACAGTATTTTTTGGGAACAAATATTTGAAGTTAAAGGAGATCGGTAGTTATTACTATAGTATTTCTATTTATTTATATTATATAATTTAGAGAACTTTACATAGCTAAAAACCGAATTAACATTTATTTTTATGCACAGTATTTTTTGGCAACAGATATTTAAAGTCAAATGAGATCGGTTGCTATAAATATATTATTTACACTTAATTGTCTTGGCACGAAATTTAACATATTTTGTGATCTACATTTAAGGACAATTTTTTAGAGAATTTTACACAGCTTAAAAACCGAATTAACATTTATTTTCTACCTCCTATCTGGAAGATACCAATCTAAGCTACTCAGGAATCGCCTTTCCCCCCAACGTTTGGCCCATAAAAGCGCGTCAAGGCAACAATCGCCTGGCTAACAGGCTGCCACCATCTAGCCCCTCCAGTTACCCCATTCAATTCCCGCATCCAAGGAGTGGAAATCCACCTTGGACTGTCTCGTTAATGTGTCACCTCTGAATTGTGTCGCCGCAGTGGAAAATCGGACATGCACTAGTTTTCGCCTCGCTCTTTTTTTCTACTTTATTTTATTTTTATCTCTCGCTGGCTGTGTGTCAGCAGCGACAGCACAAAACGCCGACTGCCGGCCAGCTCCTGGCGGTGCGGAGCGGAGCTCCCAGTAGTGGCCACTGTACAGTGTGGCCCCCGTATATTTCCCCCGTTGATCAAACGTTAATGTCAGGCCAACTGACAGCTTGACAAATATTGACGACGCTTCGCGCAAGGCGAACCTCACGACTCTCGCCTCCATATGGAGGCCTATAGCTGGAGCTGCTCCAGTAAATCGCCACCGGAGTGGTCCGAGGTCCAGCTCCCCACAGGGTAATTAGTAGCCACGACTCGGACACTCTCTGGACTTTACCCACTTTACCGCCACTTGCCACAGATACCAGCCGAGAGACTGGGGCTTTGATCTCCGGCGGATAGCCGACAAGTGGTTTTGGCCAGCCTAAAAATGCATCTCAGTTTTTGGGGGGAAAGGCCAAGGATTGTATTTGGATTGGCCAAGTGTTTTTATGGGTTAAAGTTAGAATCAACAGATAATCAGGGTAATTTCGGCCAACTTAACTGCTTAATTCTGTGATTATTTTTAGAGCAATTTCAAGTCTCTTTAATGCATGAGGATCGTAAAAGCCTAAAGATCTTGAATAATTAATTGGCGTAAATACGTGGAGTTTTTACTGTACTCTAGACCACAGTGCGCCCGCTTTTGGCCCACTTACTTGAATTTTAAGCCCGCTTTCGGCATTCGGCGATTTGCGATCTGCGATTTGTATCTGCGAGATACAAACATGCTTTTAGCAGCATTATAAACATTTTGTTGCCCAACATTTTTGCTACTATTTGTCATCGCTAACACATTCCGCGAATCAGCCAGCTTTTCGGGTATCTTTAATTGCTTTTGATAAATCGCCGGCTTAATCCGCTTAAGTATTTCGTTCGCTCGCATTTTTATATTTTATTTTTGACTAATTTTTCAGTGCACTAATTAAACAAAGGACACACACAGATCTTAAGCTGAGACCTCAAATAAATTTGGAATATGTCTGATTGGCCTCTGGCTAATTAGCGGCGTCGATCGATCATCGGCCAAAACACCGCATCATCACTTCCCCCAAAAGACTTCACAACATATAAGCCACGACTCTCCATTAATTCGGCATTAAATTTCATTTTCAATTGTGGCTGAAAAATTGAAAAATTGAATTCCAAGTCCAAATCGAATCGGATGAATCGATTATTGGGCAATTTCGAGTATGGAAAAAATTACAACGTGTCCATTAGATTATTAACTTGGCCAGGGAGCCCGCTGTGTGTGTGCTTGGAGCTCTCTCACCTGTAGTTAACTCATTAAAGCGATGCCAAAGCCGAATCGAAGTGGGCCGTCGTCGCGCCTCCTTAGTTCAATTATAAAGCAATTGAATTAGCCTACGAACAACTCCCAATAACGCGCTGATCTCTGGAGCAATCCATCAATCAGGTAATCCGGCGATTGCGCAACTGTAGGAGAGACTGCCAATTTTGGCGCGTGAGTTTCTTCGGCTAATTGAAGTTCGAAGTACGAATCAGCGGCGGCGTGATGTGCAAATTTTGGGGGTTTTATGTTTGGAAATTGGGTTACCGGCTTAGTGGGTTAAATGTAAGGCACGGGTTAAGAGGTCGGCACGGTGGGGAGGCCTACGAAATGTTGCGATTGCGCAAAGTTCCATTGTGTGGCCTTTTGAATTATTAGCAAGGCATCGCATATGTTGTTTGTACTTTACAGAAATTAATAAAATAATATTAATAAATATTTATAGATAATATAAATATATTTATTTATTTAAAATATATTTATATGTTTCTTTTAAATATTTTAGTTCTATAACCATTATCCTTATTAAGAACTTTTAATCATAATTACATTTTAAATCCTCAGAAAACCATCATTACTCAAGCGAGAACTCGAGATTTAATGGAATGATACACACTCAGTCCCCGCAACCTCTTCAAATCACACATGTTTTCCCCACACTCTCCCCATTAATTCCCTTTTAATTATTCTGCTCTTCAGGAATATATCCATATATTTCGTATCCCTTAGTTGGAATATCGCGTGCTCCGAGGGAGTAAAAATGTTGCCCACCTTTCAAGTTGACCGGCACGCGCCTCATAAAAAAACATAAACTTCAGTGTGTCGACAAAATGCGGCGTAATCATTTGGCAGTGAAATCGGACCAAAAAGCAGGGAGGGATGGGGGTTCCATGTGCCATCAGCGGAAAGTCAGACGGTCATAAAAACAACCCCAGAGGTCAAACAATTTTGTGGCACAATTTTAACACCTTTTAGAGCCGAGAAGCCAACTGTCCGAAAATGAGGCAAAGGATCCTCGACAAAATTTATGGGAAAAGTGGAGTGGTAGCTGCAAGGAAGAGCAGGAAAAACACATGAGAAAAATATGTGAGGGAGGTAAATATATTTTAACAAAAAATAAGTCATTAAATTCGGTTTATAAAAATTTGAAATCTTCTTAAATATGCACATCAATTTATATTTGTAGAAATTTGTAATCCTTATAAAAAAATAATAAAATGTAAGTGAAAATATAATATTTAATTGAAATTTTGCTGGATTTTGTATAGGTAATATAGAAAAGTCAATGAATATTACTCAGGTTTCTTCAATAAATTATTTTCTGTAAGTTTATAGAGTTTTATATAAAAATTAATCTTAAGTTGCTTTTATTTTTCCATATTTTCCAGTGTATGCGTATGCATTTTTATGTATTTTTTGAGTCATCCAAAAGTTGGCCAGAAATCGTGGCAGGACACGCGACCCCGAGCGCATAATTTAATTTTCCAGGATCCGCTGTCGGCCGTCGGCGGGGTTGGAAAATGCGAGGGCGACGTGTGCGTGTGACATATGGTTAATGAAAACGTTAACTGATGATAAACTGGTCCTTCCCCCTGCATATTAGTTCCTGACATTATCATTAATTAGCGACGGCAAGGGGGCACTGCGCGATAGGCGGAGTGTGATAAATGTATGGCCGCTCTTGAATTTAGCAACGTTTAGCATGCAACAGTCGATGTTCGACTTTTCCGACTTTGAAAAAGAAACTCGAACGTCCAACGCATCTTCCACGGTGACTCAGTTCGTGGGCTTTAATGTGACTTGGGTTCTTTTTTTTCTTGGCTAATGTTTTCCGCCTGCGGCATTAGAGGTTCTTTGTGACACTTTTTTGAACGGGAAATGGTGGTTTTAGAGGGGGTTTGGCATAAGTTCGGGCTTAATAATAAGAGTATATAATTTTATTTAATGTAAAGGAAGAAATATTGAAAAAGCAAGGCTTTTAGATGGTTTTTTAATACTGTAAAAAGGAATTTAATTCGGATTTACTTAAATTCTGAGACTTATGAATTTGTAATAAAATAAAAATAATATTTGGGAACTCACAGATATTCCCTTGAATTATCCTTAGGGTATTGAGATAGCAAGCCCTTTAGATCGAATTTTTAACACTCCAAGAAGGAACTACGTTCGGATTTTCTTAAATTCTGAGAGTTAAAAATTTGTAACAAAATATAAATAATATTTGGGAACTCACAGATATTTTCTTGAATTATCCTCAGGGTATTCTCGAATTCGCCTTTCTTTCAGCCACTTGGCTGGGCTGTCTCCAAGTTTGTTTCTTGCATGTAATTGGTCTTTGTTTGCCGTTTGATGTCATGTTCTCTGGGCTTTTCGGTTCTCAGTTCTCGGTGTGTGTAGGCAGCAGGTTGTCTGACGTCCCTCTTGGATTTTTTGTCTTCTTATTGCGACTGCAAACGATTGTGCAACACGCAATTGCGATTGCCATTCCACTGGGCCTCGCTTTCAGCCATTTGCATGGAAATGGAAATGTTTTTGGCCAAATTACGCGTGCTCTTGGCTCAGTTTATGGCCAATATCACAGCGCCCTCTGTTCGCGTTTATTCGCGCTATATCGTTGTAAATTATTGCGGCTCCTTTGCTTTTTCCTTTGCCTTCCACGGCGGATGTAAGCAATTTAGAGAGCTCGTTGCGAGTGTTAGATTGTCACTCGAAATGTGTTGGCCACACTTTTGGGCATGGAATAAATTAAAAGGTTTTTTATAATATTACATACGAGTATAGAAGAGACCAGAAACCCAAACCTGATCCAGCTCATTAAAGTACAATCATTACATGGTCTTCAGGCTACTCCTCCGCTTCGGGGCTATCAGTTTAATTGAGATTGATGGCGACCAACTTCCGTTTCGCTTCACATTCCCCAGAAGAGTGCCCGAGAGATCCTGATAGTGGAGGACCCTGTGTGGGCCCCGTGACATCTCCGATCCCGATCCCGGGGTCGACCAAGATTTATGGCTGCTGTCGCCTACCGACTGCCTGGCAGCCCTCCACTGCCACTTGCTCATCTCACACATTTGCAGTTGCATTGATTTTTGTCACTCGGGGCCACCGATTGGCATCGCATCGTCGCGTGCCCGGCAATTAATCAAAAGTATCTTGTGGATCCCGGCACTTGCCACACGTGTATCTGTAGCTCATAAACGACAATCCGAATGACATATGAAGAGTGATGTCGATGGAGGAGTCGGGCAGGAAACGATTGTTCATCGTTCATTGTCCAAATGATGTACCAGCCAGATGCAAATCGCTTAGAAGTTGAGCTGATTGGTTTTTTGTTGATTAAAAATAATTGTTTAGGCAGCTAAGTCATTGGCGGGAAATTCGAATTGAAATCCCAGCAGGTTATAAAAAATTTACATTTTAAATAATAGGGTATCTAATCAAAATAAATATTAAAAAAGGAAAATTCGCATTAAGTTTGCAGATTCTTCTGTTTATGTAAAGGAACTCTTTCTTCTGACCATGTCACATCCCCTTACTTTTATGCAAAAAAACGTATACTTTCCAAGGCTGCGAAATAGAATACGATTTCTGAGGATTGGATAGACCCCAGCTCTTGGCGCTAAATATGGTAAATATGGTCATTAGTTTTGGCCAGGCACGACTTGACGCTTTCAGTGGGATTAAGTCGATTCGCCCGCTGGCCAATTTCGGCCCATTGAGCCTGTTTGCGCCTGATTATTAAGTATTATGCTTATGCCTTATGCCTTATGCTTATTACTGCAGAAAAGCGATTTTGCAACACAGCTGCAGCTCATTTATTGTTGTTGTAGGTGTTCAATTAAATATGCAAACAGTTTCGCAAATGTGTCTCGACTTGACCGAGTTCAAAGTCAAATTGCCAGCGCATTCGCCGAGCTGCCTCCGGTTTTTCACCCGCTTTTTCCCTCCGCCGTCTAGACTTTTGTATCTTTGGCTGGCGAAAAGTTCATTGCCAAATGCAGCAGCCGTTTTCTGTTTCATTTTTTCTTATTTTTTTATGTTTTCTTTACTGTATTTTCTTGCCACGGATCGATCGGTCGATCAACTGCAGCTGCATTGAGTCACACGCCGGCGTAAAAAAGCCCAGAGAGCGACGGACAACTTCCCAACAGCTAACAACAACAGCAACGGCGACCCCGTCGACGGTTCTGTATTTCTTTTTTTATTTTCCTTTTTTTGTGGGCGGACACTGGCCAAATGGCTTTGAGTACCCTTTACTAAGGGTGCTCTGGAATGGTAATGAATTATTGGTTAGGGGTTGCTTTGATGAGACTTTAATTAATAATTTTACAGGACGTATTGGGGTATTTTTCTGGTAATTAGGAAACCTAGAAAAAATCCATAAATAAAAATATTTCGGAAATTGATTCTAAAATCATGTGAGGTATTTTTGGCTTTACCAAAGTCACATAATATTTTAAATCTATTATTTAGGAAGAAATACTTGGTACAAAATGAAATCCACTTATTTTTATACAAGTTAAAATATATTCTGAATATAAAAGTCTTTTAGAAATTGATTCTATAATCATGTAAAGTATTTTTGGCTTTACCAAAGTCACATACTATTTTAAATCTATTATTTAGGAACCAGTATTTGTACAAAATTAAATACACTTATTTTTCCACAAGTTAAATAATACTCAGTATATATTTTCATTTCCCCCGATATCTTCTTAGCGCATTCCCTGTTCGATCAGATCCCATTTGGTGGCCGGCGTCCCCTTCGTTTCGTGTTTTCGATTTCACTGTATTCTGGCTTTTATTTTCGTTATAAATTCTGGGCATAAGACCATATCGTTTTCATTTTGATTTTGATTTAATTTACGGTTCTCGGGCCACGGGCTCGCTCCGGACACTTTGAATAATGTTTGTCTATTTATAAATATGAATTATTTTCCAGCAGATTAGAGGGAGAGTGAGAGCCGGGCTTTGCAGCAGCACTTATCCCCTGATCGCTGTGCACTGCATTTTTAATTGCTAATTAATTTCCCCGACACACGAGAAACAATGAGCCAGAGCTGGTGAGTGAGTGAGTGCGATAAGTGCGATTTAAGTTTTCAATTACCTAGATCTGGAGCCCGAAAGACACCTGGTTAGGCTTATTTATCGCGGCGAGATTCGCATTATAAATTTAATTTAATTATAGGTGAAGCGGAGCGGATCGGTGCGGTGCGTGGGCGTCTGTCTCTTTGGCAGCGGGGGAACGGGAAGTTGCCCCAAACAGTCGCTCTAAACAGCAATTAAGCTTAATTATAGTTGTCGCCGTTTTTAGCCAGCTTGTCTTGTGTGTTCGGCTGTCTTGTGCCTTGTCGCATATTGTTTTGTCGTATGCAAAGCAGGCGCACGTCCACGTCTGGCCCAAAGGCCTGCCTTTTTGCCACAGTCCGTAGACCAGGCCAACATCTCCGCAGACTAGTTAGCCGGGGTTCCTGTTTCGTCGCGGTTTCTCGCTTTTCCGTTTTTTCGGTTTTCAATTTCGGTGGTTTTGCGGAGGTGCACAGAGGGAAAATCGGGATTACTGTAACGGTTTTGAAGGTCCTTTTGGTTTTATTGTGTCTAATTTTAATTAATAATATTTTTCATACTATAAACCCTTTGAATATTTTGGGAATATTCTATTAGAGGATAATATTAAGAGAGTTTTTTAGGAATAAGGATAATAGCTCTACGAAAATGTGATATCGGTTGAAAAGCGATATATCACGAGAAAAGTCATACCTACAAGAAATATCGCTTTCTCCTCCAGGGAAGAGTATCGATATAGTATTGCTATTATAAGAGAGGTTTATAACTATTTCTTATTGGAAGTTTATTTTTAAATATCCCTTGGGAGACTTAAAATTAAATATTTTTTTAAGACATTTTATCGATAATTGGCCAATATGACATTTAGTAAAATACGGTCAATATTTTATCAAAGTCTTTAAAAAATCTTTTAAATGAATATTTATACCATTTTATATTTTTATATTAATAGCACAATATTCTTCATTATATTTTTTATATTAAATATTTTTTTAAGACATTTTATCGATAATTGGCCAATATGACATTTAGTAAAATACGGGAAATATTTTATCAAAGTCTTTAAAAAATCCTTTAAATGAATATTTATACCATTCTATATTTTTATATTAATACCATAATATTCTTCATTATATTTTTGTATATTAAATATTTTTTAAAACATTTTATCGATAATTGGCCAATATGGCAATATTTTATCAAAATCTTAAAAAATCCTTTAAATGAATATTTATACCATTCTATATTTTTTTATTAATCCCCCTAGAACCAGATATTATTCTCTGTGTGGTGGTTGTTGGATTGGCCATCCCCTGTCCCGCCTTTTGGCCAAATGTCTGTCACGATTACCAGACGGGGCACGAGTGATGGCGTCTCTGCGCACCCCCTGGTGCTCCCCTGAGCGGGGTCCTCCCCCCATTTGGCTAATGGGCGCTTTTATGTTATGGCCTGGCTTAAAATGGATGAGCCTTACATATATCTGAATGTGGGTTTTGACTCACTGCTGTGGGTGTTGCAGCAGCAGCAGCAGCTGGACCTGGGGACCGAACGAAAGTAAAAGGTGTTGCCTCGGTGCTCAGCCAAATTGATGTTACTGAAGTAGAGGAAGTAGGAAATGCTAACAACCAAGCGAACGGGGACATCTTGTAGATTTTTAAATGGATTTTGTAGGGTTGTCACGGATTAATATCGTCAAGATAATCAGTGGCAATACTCCTAAACACAAGGTGTGGCAAAGCAGTAGTTGCAAGTGTCAAAAGGTGTTTTCGCCAAGTCACTATTTTCGTCGACTGAAAAGCAACCACCAGCATCTTAAAGGATTTGTGTGTTTTGTTTTTAAATTAAATCTAGGTAAGGATGGTATTAGGTGTATATTATTTGAGTTGATTTATACTAATTGTTTGCGTAGAAACAAAATGGTGCCCCGCAGGAGCCAACGGCTAAAGGAAAAGGAAGAGCGCGCGAATGGAAATCGTGCTCCTGCTCCTGCTGAGGTAAGACTTCTTAAAATTAAGAAGTTTATTAAGTATTTGCCATCTAAAATTATTATGTTAAATAGATGAACGTGGTAGCTGCTCAGGAAGCTGATAAGGTAATGATGCCCCGAAGGAGCTCCAGATTGCGACAGAGAGCCGAAAGAGAGGCTCTCTCTAAAGCTGACCAACAGAAACATACTGCTCAAGAAGATAATAAGGTAAGGCATCTCTGGATAATATATTTTCTTATAATATATATTCTATTTTTTGTATTAATTTATTTATAGGGATCCTTGGAAATCATAAAAAGGCAACAGGAAAAACGCGCCCCAGAAAACTGCGCAGCAGTGGTTTTGGGGTTCCTTTATATTATTTATTTAATTAATCAATTGTGTGAAATTATAATAAATAAATTATTTTAAAACATAGATTTAACTACTCTAGACTCTTAGTTTTTAAGCTATCGGGCTGAAATTTTCACTAAAATCAAATAGCTAGAAGGGTATTTATGAAGGTTAAGGGAATGATATAGATGAGCTTTGTATTTCTGGATCACCTAGGGTTTTAAAAAGGAAAGCATTTATATTTAACTATTCTATTTTTCAACGAATTTCTATAAATTTCGAGATATAGCAGTTTTTCATAGTTCTAGAATTACAACTATATCATATAGCTGCCATAGAAGCGATTGGTAGATTTATATGAAAATGTAAAATCCTACATGTAAAATGAAAAATGTGTATGTAAATGTTAAGAAATGTAAAAACGTTAGATTTTTTTTAAATTTTACTGAAATGAATCGACTTTCAATGATCCAATTGCAGACTGCCAGGGTATATAAACTTCGGCTTACCGAACTTAGCTTTCTTTCTTGCATTTATTTATTTATTTATGTATTTGTTTCGCTTTTCCTTGTGTTACAAGCTATAGCTTATATTTATGGCACAAGTCACAAATTATTGTATATAGAATTGTTATTAATATATTCTTAAAAACTAACATTTCATTTTATTTTATAACAATTTGATGTTCTTATTCTAACATTTAAGTTCCTTTAGTTTCATTTAGATAGTTTTTAGTTTAGCTCATTTTGTACAGTTTAAATTTAATTTTATTACTCACTTTGAGAGTTCCTTTACTGCAGATGTTTATTTAATTTTAATTTAAAAATTTTAGTATTATTTATGTTTGTTTGTTATTTATATTGTTGTCTAATATTTTTACTCGAAGTGTGCATAAAAATCCACCCACTAGGAAGTGGAGTTCTTAATTATTGAATCACCTTTCGAATGTGGCTGCAAAACATCTCATTCATTTCCATCCATTTGTTATTCGCAATTCACAATTCCCTGTCGATTCGAGTGGAATCAATCAAAGTGCAGGCTTGGGAGCTCAGCTTAATTAGCTGCAAATTAAAACATATTCTCTGTGTATATCATTATAAACTCCACGCTGACACATTAACCAAGTTGGCATAATGATAATGAGTGCACACACACCCTCCCCTCCTGCCACGAGATCCTACAAAAGCGCACAAATTAATTGAAATCATAAGATTTATATCACATCTGCGATCGAATCAATTTTGTGAAGCGATTGAACAATATCCCCATCCCCCGACACACATCTGTGGGTGCTGTAGACAAAGCCCTTGTGCCGGGCGACGTATGCATAATACTCGTACAATAATAATAATAATAATAATAGCCATTTGTGGGGTCCCATTCCTACACGTACTGCTGGTCGTGTGCGTTTGCATTAAGTTTATCCGGCGATCTTAAGCCAATTTAATAAGCGGGTTGCCCCGTTGTGGCCGCAAAGTTGAGCTGTCAGTCGCCAAATGATTAATCAGCGCCTTTCCCAATGGCAATGGATCCACTGGATCTGGATGGATGGATTGCTGGCTGGATGTAGATGGATGTGGCTGTGGTCGGGGATGTGCCAGTGGATGCTGCGATGAATGAATGGGGGCATGCCAATGTCTCAACGCCCACGGGTGCGTACAGAGGGCATAATCGAGTGCTCACAGACTGAGTCGCAAGCATCGGCCTTACACCAAGAAAAAGCCCCAAGCAAACTATGCTTCTTAATTTTATTCAAATTAATAATTAAATAAAAAAATAAATATTTGTTTTTCTACAAGAATAAACTTAATTACATGGAATTTTTAGTCTAAAAAGAAATAGTTTCTTATTACTAATTAATATATTAATTCATCTCATTGGAATTTATTCAAAATAGATTTGTAAATTATTTATATATTTTAGGGAGTGCTACATTTGATTCCAAAATTATGGGAAAATGTTTTAATATGTTCATAAACCTAATTAAATTGTTACACACATTTGGGTAAATTATTTTCCTGTGTATAGGTATGGGGAATTCATGATGATGAGCAGGAAGGCTGACAGAACTAAAATCAAATAGCTATAAGGGCATTTATGAAGGTTAAAGGAATGATAAAGATGAGCTTTATATTTCTGGATCACTTTTAGAATTACAAATTTATAAATTATATGAATTATAAATCACAGCTAGCTTAGAACTAATATTTAATGCTTAAAAGTGGCCATGTAACTTGCTTAAAAAAATTCCACTCATCATCTTTGCCTGAATATAATCCCCTAATTAATTGCATGAAAACTTGCATAAATTATTGATAAATCAAACTGGTTTCCCCTCTAAAAACTCCACAAGAATGATATACTTTTCCCCAGCGAAGCCAAAAAGCGAGCAGAAGAGGGGCACTTTTTTATCGAGCTCCAATCACAACAACATGACGCGCTCAATTCGAAATGCAGGCAGACAATTGAAATTATTATTGTTATTTTTAACCATTTTTTTCGGGTCGGGGCAAAAAAGACATTTGCTTGACATGTTGGTTTCGTGTACAAAATATTTTGATAATGATCTCGCGAGCTCCGGACAACAAAACCCAATTGAGCCCCAAGACATGGAGGCACATTCTCATCTAAATGAAATTATTGTCTTTTTAGTTGACTCGAGAAAAACCTACGAGTAGAGAAAAGCTGACGGGGAAACTTTCAATGATTTGTATTTGTTTGCCTTTCGAGGCACGTATGGGGGAAATGTTAATAATTGTTTAAAGTCCAGGCAATCGCCATAAATAAGTGACAAACACAAATCAAGCCGTGAATCGCTAATAGAATAAACTTGGAGCCAAGTACAGTCACGCATAGTTCCAGCACCCACAATGCCATAAAAGTAGCTATAAACATATACATTATGAAAACACATTGGATTCCGAATAAAAAAATAGTTTTAAAAATTAAAAGCTTTAACTTAATTGTTTTCGCCAGCTCGCTAAAATAAAATTATAGAAAATTGAATAAAATAAAGCAAACAATTATATTCACTAATATTCAATTCTTCTTTTGAATTTCTATGGAAAAAAAACGACTTTCTGCTTCAGAATGAACAAATAATTTAATCACTACTAGATATAGAACTCTCAACTCACAAAGACAATTTTTTATTTATTCAGTTTGTATTTGGACCGATTTGCCAAACAACTTAAAAAACATATAATAATACAAGTTTTAAATTAAAATTAAAGAAACACCTTCAGGAAAGGAACTCTCAAAATGAGTAATAAAATTAAATTTGAACTGTACAAAATAAGCAAAACTAAAAAATATCTAACTGAAACTAAAGGAACTTAAATGTTGGAGTAAAGAACATCAAATTGTAATAAAATAAAATTAAATTTTATTTTTTAAGAATATATTAATAACAATTCTATAAACAATAATTTGTGACTTGTGCCATAAATATAGTCTATAGCTTGTAATACAAGGAAAAACGAAACAAATAAATAAATAAATAAAATTCAATAAAAACATATAATCTATTTTTTTTTGTATTTAATAGCTACTAAGCTTTCGCTATTTAAAGGCTAAATAACTTACTCGCCAGCCCTGAAACTTACTGCGAGGGCCACACTAAAGCGAACAGAGTGGCAACGCCTTTCAGAAAGAACTTATCGTAGCGTGCCTGGCGTCGTCTTGTCATCTCATTTGTGCTGTTCCTGTGTATTTTCCTCTTATATTCGGAAAATAGACACGTGTTTTTATACCTTCAGGTGAAAATACTTCCGAAAAGTTGATACATAGAAAAGTTCCTGTTCTTTTATACCGAAATTATATAAAAGGTAAGAATTCCGGAGAAACTCAAGTGGTTTTTAGTACTTCCGTGGTTTTTACTTATTGTTCTCTCCCGAAGATCATGCCTCCACGCCGTAGGCAACCTGCTGGGGCTGCTGCTCAGCCCGGGAGCGAGACTCCGCGTCGCAGCGAGCGCCTCCGGCTGATCCGAGAGGCTTCGGCTCAGTCCGCGGCCATGGCCCTCAGAGCTTCGGCCAACTCGACTCCGACCAACTTGCCGATTGCCAGGGCCTCTCGTGCCATTACCAATGCCCCGAGACGACGACGCCGGCGGGCTCGACGCTGGCAGGGCCCTCCCCCGAGAGTAGATGCCACAACCGAGACAGATGAGACAGATGACGGAGATCTTTCTTTTCGCGAATCCCCTTCGGGTCTCCTGGACACGCTGCATAGCTTTTTAAATACCACTATGATCTACGAACCCCCGCCCGCTGACCTAAATGCTACAAGGCAAACCTTCCACTCCACTCCGAATCTGGTCGCCCTAGGCGTGCCAGGAGCCGTGGCATCGATGCCATTCTTCTTGGCGCCGCCTCCCAGGCGCGAACCGCCGGTTGAGCTCCAAAGTCCACAGGTCATAGGGCGCCTCAAGCGTGAGCTGCAGAACTTCCATAAGGATCCGCTTGAGGGCTGCCAAGTCGAGGTTCTGGACGACAACATCTTCAACTGGAGGGCCAAGATTACGGGACCCCCGGACACCCCGTACGAGGGTGGAGAATTTATCTTGGACATTTACTTTGGTCACGACTACCCATTCACGCCGCCGAGGCTGTATTTCCTGACAAAGATCTACCACTGCAACATTGCATCTACCGGGTACATTTGCCTGAACATCCTGAGCAGGGAGTGGTCGCCAGCCCTGACCGTGGCCAAGGTGCTCCTATCGCTCCAATCCCTCCTGGCCGATCCGAACCCGGACGATCCGCTGGAGCCCACCATTGCCAACGAGTACAAGCTGCACCGCAAGCAGCACGATCAAACCGCTCGCGAATGGACGATCCAATATGCCAAGCCCGGCCAGGCTCTTCCGGAGCCCTAATACTAATTAATCCGGATTAATTGTTTTCGCCAGCTCGCTGGAATAAACCTCTAGAAAATTGAAATAAATAAAGCGTACAAGTATATTTACTAATAAGTACAAGTATTTTTAGGGTCAACAGAAGACGAATTATTTCTATAATAAATTTAAAATATAAAACATATCTTTTTCATTTAATAGCTATGTACTTAGCTTTCGCTATTTAAAAGCAAAATAACTTACTCTCCAGCTCTGAAACTTACTGCGAGGGCCACACTAAAACGAACTGAGTGGCTACTCTGTTCTAGTGAAAAATATTAGTAGCTGAGTGTTCCCAGTTCAGGAGTTTTCCCCCTAGTGGTTTTTTGTCGTCCTAGGGGGAAGTTAAGGGTTTTTTTCGGAACTCATTGATTTAAAATTAAAAAAAAAAAATCTATAAAATTGATTTTTTTATTATAAATCCCCTAAATTGGCGAAAATATCAAAATAAATACTGCACAGAATTTTTGTATCGCTTAAAAGATATTGGCGCAGAACTGGTATTCCACCGATCTTTTTTCGCTTCATAATTAGATATTTCTTCTTTTAATTATTTTACTTTATCAGATTTTTTTTAAATTTGGGGGGAAGACTGGATTTTTTAGTGGGAAATATGGACTATTTGAGATTTTTTAAGGGGAAAGCAAAATGTTCATCTGGCAACACTGTTATACCGAGCCTGGCATCGTTTGGTCATATCATTTTGTGCTTTTAATGTGTATTTTCCGCTGTTATTCGGAAAATAGACTCTTTCATTCATTCGAAAAAGTTGATACAAAGAAAAGTTCCTGTTCTTTTATACGGAAATAATAATAAAGGTAAGAATTCCGGAGAACTTCAAGTGATAGTAGTACTTCCCTGGTTTTTACTTATTGTTCTCTGCAGAAGATCATGCCTGGCCAACCTCAGCCCGGTAGAGAGACTCCGCGTCGCAGCGAGCGCCTCCGGCTGATCCGAGAGGCTTCGGCTCAGTCCGCGGTCATGGCCTTGAGGGCTTCGGCCAACACGACTCCGACCAACTTGCCGATTGCCAGGGCCTCTCGCACCATTACCAATTTCCCGAGACGACGCACGCCGTTTCGTCGCTGGCAGGGCCCTCCCCCAAGCGTAATGCTAGCGGCAACACGCGAGATAACTGAGGGATCTCTTTCGTTTCATTATTCGGGTCTCCTGGAGACGCTGCAGAACATGATAACCGATATGCGCTCTCTTCCTGGAGGATCGTCAGATAACGAAGATACAACAGATACTCCGAATCCGGTGGTCACCCCAGCCGGACCCGGTGCCGGGTCATCGATCCCATTCGACTTCCTGGTCGGCCCGCCACCTCCCGAGGCCCGTCGTCAACAGGTCGTGAGGCGCCTGACGCGTGAGCTGCAGAAGTCCATGGAGGATCCGATTGAGGGCTGCCAGGTCGAGGTGGTGAACGACAACCTCTTCAACTGGAGGGCTACGATTTCGGGACCCGCGGACACCCCGTACGAGGGTGGGGAATTCCACCTGGACGTGCACTTTGGCCCCAACTATCCCTTCACGCCACCGGGGATGTATTTCTTGACAAGGATCTACCACTGTAACATTGCAGATACTGGATGCATTTGCCTGGACATCCTAAACACGAAGTGGTCGCCTGCCCTGACCGTGGCCAAGGTGCTCCTCTCGCTCCAGTCCCTCCTGGCCGATCCGAACCCGGAAGATCCGCTGGAGCCCGACATTGCCCTAGTGTACAAGCGGCAGCGCGAGCAGCACGATAAAACCGCTCGCGCCTGGACAACCCAATATGCCAAGCCCGGCCAGGCTCCCCCGGCGCCCTAATACCCGGATTAATTGTTTTCGCCAGCTCGCTAAAATTGACAAACAATAAAGCACACACATTTATTTACTAACCATAAATTGTTCTTTTGAACTTCTAGGGTCAAAAGAAGACGAATTATTTCGATATTAAATTAAAAACAGAAAATTTTTATTTTATTTAATAGCTAGATACATAGCTTTCGAGGCAAATCTTTTTTCAAGCCATTTAAAATAGAGGTGGAGGAACATCGATGTTTAAATGTGTTTTTATAAAAACATCAAAGTTTCGAAGAAAAAAAAAGTTTTCCTTTACAAAACATTTTAAAAATATCGATGCATCGATTTTTCTCCACCTCTAAATTAAAAGCTAAAAAACTTCCTCGCCAGCAGTGTTGCCAGAGGCTGAGAGATAGAATAGTAGAGGTTAAAAGTAAACATCAAAATTTTCTTCCTTGTTTAAATATTTATCGTATTTTTGAATAAGCATGAGGTATTTTTGCGGCAAATGGTATGTGTGGCAGCATTCCTCTTGCCGGCGCATCCCATATAAGAAAAGCCCAATAAAAAGAAGTTTAAAAAAATAAATCATTTTGAATATAACAAAAAAAAAGCTTCTGCCAAAAATGTTACAATGGCTTAATAATGATCCCAACATTTAATAAGTTAAAATATTTTGATACCATCGAATACACTTTTATAAGTAATTTTTCAGTCAAATGTTTTTAAATTCAGAAAATTATCGGGTAGTCTACAATAATAAAGCATATTTTATATAAATCAAATCAATTGGAGCTTATACAATCCTTTTACGAATATGCATTGTTAATTCTTTTGAAAAATTGACGCACTTCTGGTGCGTATTAATAAAAAACTGCTGCATACTTTAATGCCGCAAAACATGTATTCATTATAAAATATTTCTTTAAAATTACGAACACATTTATGGCTAAAATAAGCTATATTTCAGGCTTTAAGCTTTTTCATTTTCAATAACGCTAGATCTAGCCTGAAATAAGCTCAAATGGCAACACTGCTCGCCAGCCCTGAAACTTACAGCGAGGACCACACTAAATCGAACACAGTGGCAACGCTATTCAGAAAGAATTTATCGTAGCGTGCCTGGCGTCGTTTTGTCATCTCATTCTGAACTTTTCCTGTGGACTTTCCGGTCGTATTCGGAAAATAGATACGTGTTTCTATACCTTCAGGTGAAAATACTTCCGAAAAGTTGATACAAATAAAGTTTCTGTTCTTTTATACAGAAATAATATTAAAGGTAAGAATTCCCGAAGAAACCACGTGGTTTTAGTACTTTCCTGGTTTTTTACTTATTGTTCTCTCCAGAAGATCATGCCTCCGCGCCGTAGGCAACCTGCTGGGGCTGCTGCTCAGCCCGGGAGCGAGGCTCCGCGTCGCAGCGAGCGACTCCGTCGCATCCGCGAGGCCAACTCGACTCCGGCCAACTCGACTCCGCCCAACTTGCCGATTGCCAGGGCCTCTCGTACCATTACCAATGCCCCGAGACGACGCCGGCGGGATCTCCGCTTGCAGGCCCTCCAAGAGGTAACACGCGAGGCAGCTGAGGCAGTTGAGGCAGCTCAGAATGCTCTTTCTATTCGCCGAAGGGGACTCCAGGAGGCAGTACAGGCTATGTTAAGAACCGCTATGAGCTATCTTCCTGGATTCTCGCCAGATATCCCAGATACTACGGGTGCCATCCGCGCTCCCACTCCGAATCTGGTCACCCCAGCCGGACCCGAAGCCGGCTTCCTGGGTCCACCGACCGAGGACCGTCGTCAACAGGTCGTGAGGCGCCTCACGCGCGAGCTGCAGAAATTCATGCAGGATCCGGTTGAGGGCTGCCACGTCGAGGTGGTGAACGACAACCTCTTCAACTGGAGGGCTACGATCTCGGGACCCGCGGACACCCCGTACGAGGGTGGGGAATTCCACTTGGACGTGAAATTTGGTCCCAACTATCCCTTCTCGCCGCCGAGACTGTATTTCCTGACCAAGATCTACCACTGCAACATTGGAGCTACTGGGTGCATCTGCCTGGACATCCTGACCACGAAGTGGTCGCCTGCCCTGGGTGTGGCCAAAGTGCTCCTTTCGATCCAGTCCCTCCTGGCCGATCCGAACCCGGACGATCCGTTGGAGCCCGAAATTGCCACGCAGTACAAGCGGCAGCGCGAGCAGCACGATAAAACCGCTCGTGAGTGGACCACCCAATATGCCAAGCCACAACAGGCTAACCCGGAGCGCGAATTGCCGGAATCGAATTAATGCCAGTTGGTTTTCACGAATGTTTATTGGATGTTCTTTGTGCCAGCACTTTTTGGTGGTTGGAAACAGTATACGACACTTACAGATATATTGATATAAATACAGAATACACGAGAGTACGCCGGCTTCAAAATTCCGATTTAACATCTATATGTAGATCTAGTTAACTATGTATACGAAGTGTTTCAATATATTTTATACACGTGACCTAAGCCTAGGCTAAACCTACTTGAATTTGCTTTCTTGTCTGGATTGGGGTGCGTCTATGTATATAGGTTAGGCGTGTGTTAGTTGCTAGAGTAGGATTTCCGTCAAGCAGGTGGTAATTTCATTTACTTAAACCTACTTCGCATTTGAGTTAATTGAGTTGTGGGACATATAACTTCATATATGAATGTAGTCCCATCCGCGATTACATTGGTTAGCTGCGTGTGTGTCTAGAGTAGAGTTTGGGTGTTTGTGTGTGTACCATGTAGTAGTTAACCTTTCAACTAAACGAATTCATTTTATCTACGCTAAAGTCCTTTGGATTGTGGTTGTAGTTGTTGATTTTGATTTTGTATATCATTTGTTGTTCTTGGGCAGGTGCCGCTTCATGTGGAGCGCCAGGTGATCACTCCGCGCAAAGCTCCTTTCGCAGACAATGCACTTGAAGGGCTTGGCTCCTGTGTGCTTCCGGTAGTGGCGCGTCAGCTCATCCGACCGGGCGAACCGCCACTCGCACTCGGGCCACTGGCAGGTGTACGGTTTTTCGCCTGAAAATATTGAAAAATTGGGTACGGATTAGTGATGATTAGGAGAAAATTAAAATAAAATTATGATGGAATATTTGGGCATTTTTTAGAACTATAAAATCTTTTTAAATGAGTTGTGTAGGATATTATCGATCTTAATTAATGCTATTCGATCGTGGTATATACTCCCCAATAATTTAAAGAACATTTACAATGGCACGCACTTCAAAACTGAACTACTTGCACCTTAAAAATAATATTACCTAAATTAAATTTAAAATAGAAAGCGACTTAGGTTGGTTCTAATAATTAGTCTTAAGTTAAATGTTAAGATTGATTATTTGAAACCCTTTGTGACTAGCGCATTAGGATGACATTAATAATAAATACAAATACAAAATGGTGTTGCGCTCCGCGTCACTATCGATTGCTTTTTACCACCATCGATACATCGCGTTTGCAGCCAATCAGTGAATTCGTATAAAATTTACAAGTTTTTGTCAATAAATATAATATAAAATTAATTTAATATAAGAACGGACCAAAATATTTGTTCTTTAATTTTTAATCATTAATATAAAAAACTATCTTTATATAAAATCTAGATAGACAGTAATGTGATTGAATTTCCTGTTTTTTTACATAAAATCTTATATTAATCATGCCATTTAATCTGGTTTGTTTAAGCAAAGTTAACATTTTATAACCCATTTTACTTTGTCGATAGTATCGATGGCTTAGACTATCACAATCAAAAATATCGAGTAAGGACACTATTGATATTTTTACAGCTCTAAGTTGTGTAGGATTTTCTAGAGAAGTTATTGTATACGATCTAAAATCATTGATTTTCTTAGGATATTCTTTAACAAACGCTATCTCAAAGGAGCGTGTTTTCTACCTAAAAATCCCCAGAAAGCTTTGCAAAATATTTCAAAATTCGCCGCAAAATCGATTTGGATGTGGAAATAATTGAGAAATAATTGATACTTCATTGTTTCGGAGGCAATAGGCAAATGACAACAGAACGGCAGCTGCAGTTTACACAAGTTTACATGTTACGTATTTTGTACTTTGTGATTTCTATTACCATTCGGTTGTTACCAGGCCAAGACATTTGGCCAAGGCAAAAGGCATTCGCCACTGTACTCCAATAGAAAACTTCGAAAAAAAATTCCACCGGCCGGTGAGCGAAACTCTTTGTTATTTCCACCACTCTTTATGACTAACCCAGACCCGAAAACCCCTGCCTCTCCGGTTCATTGGCATAACAATTCGTATATATGCGACATAAACATAAACATTCGTGTTCAAATTTAAATTGAAATTGAATGAAATAATTATTGCGGTCGGAGATTTGTGACTGAACTTGACATTTTTGGTTGTTTGGGGCAGCGGATTGTGGAGCGAATCGAATGGATTATCCGTGGGACAAGCTCGAATTGGATTTCGGTTTTTGGGTATGCATAATTGAGATTTTGGTGCTGAAAGACAATCACTCGAAGCGGTCAAGAAATTAAGGAAATCGAATTTATTTTATTTCCATTATTATAGATCCTTTTAGCTATTTTTCAAGAAGAATTTATGGGCATTACAAGCTAATTTTACAGCATTTAAAGCTTTTTTTAGGGATAGGGATTTATCTTTAAAAAATATCAGCAAATTTAATTTATTTTTAAATTAAATTTAAAGAAATTGGAATGTAATAAAAATAGCAAACTTTCCCTTTAATTCATTTAGTTTTCATTGCTCTCACAAAGGTACATTTTTCGAACCCATCTCCCATCTGAATCTCGAGATCTCAGCCAACATCAAAGCGAGTGGAGGGACTTGTGTATAGCTTGGTTGTTTATTATTATTTTTTGTACATCGAACAAACGCACAAATTTTGTTTGGTCTGATCGGATATTTGGGATACTTTTCGGCGGCCCTCGAATCCAAGAGATCTCGAGTGGCACTCAGCTGACACTTTGCCGGGGATTTTCGGATAGAAACCCAATGCCCCTCGACTCGTGGCGTGACTTATTGGTTTATTTAGATCTCTTTTAATGAACTTAAGTGCCTCGAGATGCCTTCGAGATGCCGGGCCTGAGCATAATCGCGGGCTTAGACGGCCACGTGGGGTATTTTGCATGTGGAAATTGCCGAAACGAGTGAGTCACCAGCAGAGTTGGAGGTTGTGAGCATAATTTAGGTTATAAATTAATATTTCTTTATAAATTGAATATTTTAAATAAAAATAAATATTTTAGATCCCTAAAATAATATTATAAAAATTGTTTAAACTTGTTTTTCGGTTTTTAAATATTTTTTCTATATTTAAAATTTTTTTAATGATTAAACCAGCCAGAATATTTTAATTTTGGAAGTTGTGAGCATTATTTGGGTTATAAATTTATTTTTCTTTATAAATTTAATTTTTAAATTAAAATAAATAATTTAGATCCTTAAATTAATATCATAAAAATGTTCAGAACTTGTTTATATTTTTGTTTATGTTAAATAATTTTTTTAATGAATAAAAACCCCGCCAACACTGACAATAACGCTTAGAATCGGCCCAAATGGACAAAAAGACCTCCCTGGCCGTGGGAATTAAATTTGGCAATGATCACAAAAGCGGACTAACCACAAACAAAATAACAAAACCAACGGACAAAAGTTATGTAAATGTTGTTTTGTAATGTGCGATGAACGCAACGCGATAAGCCCGACGGAATTACTTCATAATTTTACTTACAGCCGCGATAAGGCCACTCGGCGGCAATATAAATAAATTCAGGCTCCAATCGCGACTCCGGACGAGAGCCGGCGGCTAGTTCCAGACCGGACTAGACCTAGCCAGACCCAACCAGACCTCCTCCAGTCGCTGGGCATAAAATCAAACTAATTTATGGCAGCGCGAACATATTAGCAAACAAATCAGTACAAAATAAGCCAGTCGCGAGTCCTAGGGACTGGCCTCCAGTCTCCCGTATCCCGTCGCCGAGATACGATATGGGAAATTTATGCGTTCGCCGGCTGCATAAAGATTAGTTACCAAGTGATTTTCTAATCGACGCAGCTAGATAAAAACAAAAAGCCCAAATAAAAATGACAAATTTACGAGCCACGAGCCAAGAGGTTTTTTCTATTTTCTTATAAGAGAACTGAAGATGCTACGATGGAAATTGAGGCTGTGGAAAGTCCGGAAAAAGGTGGGAAGTTCGTTTTTATATTTAAAAAAATATTGTAGTTATTTGTACCTTCCAGTTAGAATATTTTGACATAGCAGGTTGTGAGCATAATTTAGCGTATAAATTAATTATTCTTTATAAATTAAATTTTTTCAATAAGGTTTTTTTAATTAAAGCTCAAACACAGAAATGAGCAACTCCCTATAGTTCGCCATTATATAGTTTATTTTCCTCTGGCTAATGGACAGCCTCTTCACCAGCTTGGGCAAACGAAAGACTTGAGCAACGAACTTGATGACTTTGACAAATATTTGCGGTGGAAATCGGTCGGCGGTCTGCTCAGTATCCAATATCTTTTCACTGCAAATACCTCTACACTTCTCAGCCGGGCGTTGCTAATCAGCAGAGACAACAGTCTGGTGGCGCCTCAAAAATGGCATGAAAAATGTGTGAGTGTGTGGCGCCACGGGGGGAAATCTATCAAGTCTATGAAGACCATGAATGAGCCGAGGCCTGAGCTGGGCTGGGCCCGCGGAACGCTGTTAACTAACTCGAAAGCCAAACAAACGGACAGCCATCAAACGGTAGCAGTACTCGAGTCAAGGAATTGCGAAATGCAGAGAGAGATCTTTCGTGCTGGCCTCGAGCCCAGCTCCAAATAACCTTAAAGATCCCAAGGGAATACGAATCCGAACTACTATAGGATAACCTTTCCCCGTTGGGCGTTAACTTTATCAGTTAAGTGAAAATCAGCGCGCTGCGCACAAAAATCATAATAATAAAAATGTTTTTAAGCCAGCGCTTTAAGTAGCGCATAAATCAGCTGGTCATGTGCGATTAATAAAACAGCGGAGGAGCGATGGGATTCTGGCTTTTATGATTATTATTATTTTGTTCGTTTCGTTCCTGGACGAGGGCATTAAACGTGCGGCCCATAAAACGAAGACAGGTGATCATGGCAAACGGGGCAACGGAACGTCAAGTGTAATCCGAGCAAGGAGGAAATGCAGGCCAAACGTGCGCCCAGCTGATGGCGTCGGCGATTGGCGATCGCTGATGTTGCAACCTGGCAAGCGGGGCAACTTGCAACTTGCAACTGACCACAAAAAAGAAGGAAAAAAGGAAAAAACGAAGCCTCAGCCACAAAAACAAACCGTACAAATCACGATTTTCGCTGTGGTTTGCCTCCGTGGCGCAGAAATTGAAAATCAACGAAAATCGTAACACGGAAAATAATTTTCAAGGCTTGTTTGAAGATAAATTTGGCAATATTTTCAGGTATAGAATAAATAAGGTTTTCTTTTTAAAGGAAACTTATAATAAAAATTTAATTTGCAATCTTAATTCTTGTTAAATAATATTTTAGATAGTTTGTTTTTAAAGGAATCTCTTCTGGCATTTCTTTATAGAAGTTTAGATAAATATATCGGCTTTAAATCACTTTTAAATATACATAAAATATTAAATTTTGAATGTTAATTCTTGTTTAATAATATTTTAGAGAGTTTGTTTTTAAAAGAATCCCTTCTGGCTTTCTTTATCGAAGTTTAGATAAATATATCGACTTTAAATCAAATGAAAATCAATTTGTCAGAGTTTTCAGGTATAAAATAAATATATATATTTTTTTAAAGAAAACTTTAAGAAACTAATTATAAAAATTTAATTTTAAGTGTTAATTCTTGTTAAATAACATTTTAGAGCGTTTGTTTTTAAAATAATCCCTTCTGGCATTTCTTTATCGAAGTTTAGATAAATATATCGACTTTAAAAATCCCTTTTAAAAATACAGCTAATTTATTTTCCATCTCTGATTTTTCCCAGTGCTGGACACTCGCAGAAAAAAAGGCGCTCGAAGCTCTCTGGGCCTTGGCAAATTATGTGCTGGCAACTACAAATATGAGCGCGCGAATTAATCAAAAGGCGACGGTTGCCCAACGTCCCGAAAAAGCCGAGAGTGCAGCTGCTCGCCGGTGGCTCATCGGTGGTTCAGTACATATTTTTTATATTTTTTAAGCTTTAGTTTTTGCGGCCCACATGCGAGGACTGAGGGATCGCAGTGGTCCAGACTGTGACAGCGGGTCAGACCCGGGGTCATCGAGTGGGCGGCTTTAGTGGGCAGCGTGTTTTTAATGGAAAACTCACCCGTGTGGATCCTTTGATGGGCCTTCAGATGGGAGCTTTTTGTGTACACCTTGGAACAACCTGGAAGAAGGAAAAGTAAAGGTAAAGATTAGGCTAACAAGACTCTAAAAATATTTAGAAAATATTTACAATCATAAAATCCTAGTTAGTATTAATGGCTCTTTAAAGTGCCAAGAACCTCGTTATCGAATGGCACACATTAGAGAAGTCTCTCTGTGGAATTTCAGAAAGTGGGTCATTGGGCGTGGTCCTTTAATTAGCGGGTGAAAGTTGCCCAAGATGCACTTGCAACAGGTTGCCAGGCTTGCAACACCGCAATCACCGCAGAGAGCTGGTGACATTTATGAGGCACTTAAAAGGATGCCCAAGGATGGGGCCAGCACGTACTCCGGGCAACGTGCCGCGAACACACAATGCTGACAACCAACTATCAGTTAGAAACCAACAGTGCTGGCAACTCTAACTTTAAAGTTGAAAGTGGGGTAAAAATAGCTAAATAAATTCCAGATTAACTGAAGAAAATAACAACAAGTTGCTAAATAAATGTTCTACAATTTTATTTCCCAAATAAAATAAATTCAAGATAAACTGAAGAAATAACAACAAGTAACTAAATTTTATTTCCCAAATTAGACCTAAAAACTGTCTTCAAAATTTCCAGCACTGACTGACTTGGCTAACCTGCAACTGCAACTGCAACGATCGACAGTTTGGACAGTTAGAGAGATACCTAGGTACCGAAAAAGCCAAGCCGAATTCGAAGCTGAATCGCAGGAACTCCAGACATAACTCACTGCCAAGTATCGCTCTGATGCGTGCGCTTATGGCATAATAACTTCATTTAGACAGCATTTCTGCTGGCTTCGAATGGAAGCGAGCGAATACCCATAGTTGGCTCAAAATGGACATGGCAAACGTGTCAGACAATTGTCAATTATTTATTAGTGGCAACGCACGTAGACGAACCCAATCGAGTTGAACAAGGGACACTCGGACACTTGGACTGAGTCTGAGACTGAGTCTGAGCCGCCTTAAGTGCTTTCAAGCCCCTCTAATAGTAAACCATTCGATGGCTAATGGATAGTGGTGATAGAGCGGGGAATTCTATTTGAAGCGGTTTGTAGAGGGAGTAGGTTGTGATCTCATCTTTGGCTTATTCTTGGGATGATCTTGACGCGATTAAGCTACTTGGCTTGTAATGGTTTTTTTATATTTTTTACTCAAAGCTAAATTTAGATTCTTTGTTCGAGAGATGCTGTAAGGTATTTGAAAGATTAATTGACTGATATTTTAAATTGGAAGTGATGTGCTACACCCAAAAACAAATTGTCATAGAAAGTAAACTATTGTTATATGAATTCTAAACTCTTGAGTATTAAACAGTTCTTAATAAGATGCCTATTAATTTGATACTACGAAAGTATACATTTTATACTCATCTGCACCAATATTTCATAATAATCACTAACGCGACTAACAGAAAAGCACTAAATTTCAGCTAACGCGATATGTTATCGAATTTTCGATGTAGGTTCGTATAAAAATAATACTCAAAAATACACAATTGAAACTTTGGAGTATAAAATTATACTTTGTAGTATATATTTGATATTTTGAAGTATAAAATGTATACTAAACCCGTTATACTACTTGAGTATACTTTTAAACTCTTTAAACTTTTGTTTTTTTTTGGGTGTAGGAACCTCTACTCTCTTCTAAATACTTCCTTGACTTCCTATCACAGCTTCTGCCATCCATCATCATCAGCTGACTGACTCGTAGATCTCTCGCCCACCTTATTGACATGGCCCAAAAGGAAAGCCTGCAACTGTAACAAAGGCCCGCAGCTCTTACATAAATATGGCAATTGCCTAATTAGAATTACAAAGAAGGCAATAGAAAAAGCGCCACAACAGCGACAGTGACACCAGTCAGGGAAAAAAAGCCAAACAGCAAACAGACGAAGCCAGAAAGATAATAAATAAATGTATAGATAAATAGAGAATAAATAAATGCCGATTGGAAAAACGCGCCACGCATGCGCAATGAGGAACGCACGTGGAGCGGCTTGGGGGCTGGAAAGGGGGTACTAAAGGGGTTTGAAAGGGGGTCTTGAAGGGGGGTCTTTAGGAGATCTTGAGGGGGTCTTGAGGGGTCTTGAAGGGGGGTCTTGACTTTGTTACGAAAAGTGTCGCAAAGCGCGCGAAATGATAAACGAGAGGAGGGCATGCAGCGAATGGTAACGAGAGATGAGGAAACGCAGTGTGCGAGATATCTAGATCTTTAACTTGCAGTAAGCATTCCCTTTGCGCCTCGTATTTGTGTAAATTCTTTGCTATAAACCACCTGGGTTTTATTTGAAATTTCTATCTTGTGTTTAATAATAATTCACGGTTTCACTTCGCATGTGCATGCAGCTTTTAATATTATAATTAATAACTATATTAATTGCAAATTAGTTTGGTGCATCAATTGCTTATCTTCATTTTTGCATTCCTCTTTGTGCTTTATCCGTTACGCCGATATTAATCTCCCTAACTTTCGTTCTCTTGCTCGTTCTCTCTCTCTTTCTTAGTGCACTTAACTACTCTTATTTTCTCTTAACTTCTGATTGGTACAGTGGTAAATAACTATAATGACTGCATTTGGGCGTATATTCCTTAGAACTCACCCACAAAATCACAGTGGTGGATGCGTCGCTTCTCCAGCTCCGGGTTGTTCCTGCGATTGTAGCGCACTGTCCGCACGCTCATCAGGCTGGCGATGTGCGCCGCCGTTCCCGGCTGATGATGCGAGTGCCGGCCACGCCTCCCGCCCCCCGACGCACGGGGGGTGGGGGGTGGCTGCTGCTGCTGCTGCTGCTGGGACACTTGCTGCGCTACTTGCTGCGGCTGCTGCTGCTGCTGCTGCTGCGCTTGCAGCTGATTGATGGCACTGGCGGGCGTGAGGGTGGTGAGCGTGGATGTGGAGCTGCCACTCCCCGTGCCGCCTCCTCCGCTTAGCAACTGAAGCGTGGGCGTTGGATTGACCAGGCTGGGACAGATCCCGCCCAGCACATGACCCTGCTGATACGGCGGCGGCGGGGTGGTGCGTCGCTGGGCGGCTGCAGCGGCGGCGGCGGCCACCATGGAGGAGCCCGGGCTGCCCGGGTCCGAGCTGGGCGGCGTTAGCGGCGGCACAAACATGTGGCGGCTGGCGGAGGAGGAGGAGAGCGACGAGGAGGAGACCGACGAGGAGGACAGCGAGGCCGAGGGGGTGCTGGGCGCCGCCGGGGGGCAGAGCTGCTGCTGCTGCAGCTGTTGATGCTGCGCAGCGTGCTGCTGCTGCTGCTGCTGCTGCGTTTGCTGTTGAGCACCGATTTGAGCTGTGGGCGTGGCAGTGGCGGTGGCTGCCACCGAGGCGGCAACTGATGGCGGGTGTATTTGGTATTTGGTGTGGAAGGTCTGCAGAGAGAAAAAAAGGTATTTTGAAAAGTTAGGATAAATCTTAAATATTAATAGAGGTTATACAAAAAATAATGAGAGAAAAATGCAAAGGTTTATTATTATTAATAAAAGTTATTATTTAATAAAAATCAATGGTCTAAAAATCGTCAGGGAAGTGCGGGAAAAATACACATATGGTATTTTGTTACGGGGAAATTAAAAACAGAATAAACTATTTTCCCCGATTTTTTAAATAAATGTCAATTTTAACTCTTAAAATTGAAAAAATAAAATAAAAATCAAATATAATAATTCTATTTTATGTTTTATTTAAAAATCAAAAATAAATGTTACTTTTTACATTTATTATAAAAATCAAACAATAAGAGTTCTTTTTTGTTTTTTATAAAAATCAAAAATAAAAATCAAATTGTAATATCTCGTTAACGGAAGATCCAACAGTATACATGTATCGACCTATATATATGATCTAATCTTCAATACCTTTCAGTTGATTTATAATGCGTACCTATTCAAAGACCTCAACTTCCTTCATAGGGATCTTGGGGTGGGTTGGCTACATATGTATATGTTCAATACATGTATCAAAGGAAAGGTATTGAAGAGTTGAATATATATATAGAGCTATACATTATGTATGATCTTCCGTTCAAGAGATATTCCAATTTGATTTTTATTTTTGATTTTTAAAATAAAAATCAAAAAGTTACTCTTATTTTAAATTTTTTAAATAAAAATCAAAAAAAACCTTTTAACTTTTATTTTTGATTTTTAAATAAAAGTTAACAAATATAATTATTATATTTGATTTTTATTTATTAAATTAATTTTCAGAGTTATAATTGCTTTGTATAATTAAATTTTAAAAATAAACATTTTTATTTTTTGATTTTTATAATAAAACTTATAATAATTACGGTCCCTGGTTCTTAGGGATTATGTAAAAATATAGTGTTGCTCTAAATCTCATGGGAAAAGGACAGGAGTCTCTCACCTGACTGCTGTGCCAGCTGTAGCCGTAGGAGTTGCTGCTGCTGCCGTTGAGGTAGCCGCTGGCGCCGCTGGATCCGGATCCGCCGACCAATTGAGATGCGTACTGTTGCTGATAGGAGGAGGAGGAGGTGTTGCTGCCACTGTCGCCGGGGGTCGCTGCCGCCAGCTTGGGGCTGCTGCTGCCACTGTGCTGCAGATGCTGCTGCAGATGTTGCTGCTGCTGCTGCTGGTGGAGCTGCAACTCCACCACCTCGACGGCGGGTGGCAGTCCGGACAGCGCCAGGCTGGGGTGATGCTGGTACAAGTGCTGCTGCTGCTGTTGCTGCTGATAATGTTGCTGATAGTGTTGCTGCTGCTGCTGCTGGTATTGCTGCTGCTGTTGCTGCTGATGTTGCTGCTGCTGGTGTTGCTGCTGCTGTTGCTGATGTCGCTGCTGTTGCTGCTTCTCGGTCTTGATCTCCAGGGGACTGAGCAGTGGGGTGGAGAAGGTCTCCAAAAGACTCTCATCGATCGCCTCCATCTTGACCTGCGGCAACTGCGATGTGGCAGAGTCGTTGTTGCCACTGTTGGTGCCACTGTTGCTGCCACTGCCATTATTATTATTGTTGTTGCTAGTATTCCCACTGTGACTGCTCAGCATGAGCGCGTTCTCCGGATCGATATTTTGGATTGAGGTAGTAATATCGTCCCAGAGCACCGGCCGCTGATAGGGATCGTCCAGCGGATCGGCGTACAGAGCAGCCTCTTTGTTTTTGGTTTCTAAACGGGGAGGCAGAGGCAAACAGAAATCGAATTATAATCGCCTGCTAACGCATTATGCAAATAATCAATGATGGGCACACAATGAAATCTCGCATATGCATGAAATTTCTGAAACAGCTGCCGATTTGTTTGACTATTTTTAGAGGTAGATTAAACAATCAGAAAAAATCAGAAAAAATAGATACTTTATGTTTAGAAGAGGTTTTGGTACAGTGATGGATGGCAGGAAGTATTTTAAAATTATTTCTCAAATTAAAGCTATAAATTATTATTCTGAGACTGCTTTTATACACTCTTAATTAGTTACAGAGCATTTATACCTCTTTTATACATTTTATATATCTCAAATTAAAGCTTTAAATTATTATTCTGAGACTACTTTTATCACTCAAAATTAGTTACAAAAAAATGAAGAGAGGTCTAAGCATTTATACCTCTTTTATACCTTTTATATATCTCAAATTAAAGCTATCAATTATTATTCTGAGACTACTTTTATACGCTCTAAATTAGTTAAAGAAACATTAAGAGGTTCTATACATAAATAACTCCATTATACCTCAGAAAGTCGCCTATATTTTTATATATATCATAAATTCATTTTATTATAGCTCATTCCCTGGGTCGTCAATGCCTTGAAAATATTTCTTAGCCAAGAGCGTCTCCCGCTTGTCTACAAATTTGTATTTTTGAGGTTTCAGATTTCACATTTCGGCATCGGACCTCAAACAAGCTGCCATTGCTGGCTTTTTTCTACAATTTGCTATTGACTTGTGAGATTTCACCAGGCGTGTAATTTTGTGTGTCCAATCTTAGCTTTAACACAAGGTAATTTTTAAACAAAATAATTCAAAGTTTCTTAAAGAGTTGCATAATAAATCTGTATAATTTCTCAAGCGGGAAATCTCTCTATAATTTTTATATTATTTTATATTTTTTATAAAGGAGAAAATCTTTTTTTAATTTCTATATTATTTCATATTTTTTATAAACCCCTTAACTCACCATACAGATACTCCTTGTCGCTGCTCCCGGCAGTCGCTCCTCCACTGGCTGCTCCATAGCCCAGGGCCACCTCGTAGGGCGCTCCATCGTACAGAGGAGCACATCCGTACGCGGAGTTGGAGTTGGAGTTGGGTGAGCCGGCGGGCTGGAGCTGCTGCTGCTGCTGCTGCTGCTGGTCGCCGGGGTAATGGGGATGCGGATGCGGATGCCACGACTCCGCTCCACTCTCGCCGCTCTGCAGGCTGTGGGCGTGGTGGTGCTGATGGTGGTGCTGATGCGAGTGCGAGTGATGGTGGTGCAGGTGGTGGTGGAACTGATGCTGCTGATGGCTGCCAACTGTGGCTGCTGTCAGGCTGTTGTTGCTGTTGCTGGTGGGGGTCTGGCAGCCGTTGCTGTTGTTGCTGCTGCTATTGCTGCTATTGTTGTTGTTGTTATTGTTGCTGCTGGAATTGTTGTTGTTGTTGGCGGCTGCAGCGGCGGCTGCCAGAACCTCCAGCTCAACATCGGCGGGCTCGATTTTATGCAGACGTCCCATCAGCTCGTGCCGATAGTCCAGCTCCGGGGACTGTGTGAGGAAAGGAAAAGATAAAGGGGAAAACCAATGAGCTTCAAGATAAAGATATACTGAGAAAAAATTCGGTAAAGAATATAAAGAAATTTGTTTGACTAAAGGGGTTTTGATATTAGACTTGTAGTCAGGTCTAAGATATATTTGGTAGAAATATAAGCGTAAAATACTTTTTAAATAAATATAAATACCTACAATATAAGGTATAGAAATTTTAAATTAAAGACCTATAAGAAAGCTTAATATATAACTAATATATTTTTAAATTTTAAAAAGTTTGACAGTTGTGAAAAATATTTTTTTTATTTAAATTCAAGTCGTAGTTTTATTTCTTAATTTCTTTGCATTTTTCTTGGTGTGTGTTTTCAGCGAGTGAAAAGCCCGTGAATCGTTTATAAAAAATAGGAACGTAAAGTATTTTGAAATACAAATGAATACCTGCAATATAATGTATAGAAATGTTAAACTAAGTGTTTTTCCTTATCAAAAAATGTCTTATTAAAGTCCTATAAGAAAGTTTAATATATATATAATATATTTTCGATTTTAAAACATTTTGACAGTTGAGAAAAATATTTTAGTATTTTTTTTTTTTAATTTCTTTCCCACTTTCCTTGGTGTGTCTTTTAGCGGGTGAAGAGCCCGTAAATCGTTTATAAAAAAATATTTACGTAAAATATTCATAAATAAATTTTTTAAAATTTAAATTCAAGTCTAGTTTTAGTAACTTCTTCCCCCTTTTTCTTGGTGTGTTTTTCAGCGAGCGAAGAGCCCGTGAATCGTCTGCTTCTATGGCCCATTGGGCAATCAGAGCTTGAGACCTTCTTCTTACTCTCTCTCTACATCTCCGCCGCTTCCCTGCCATAAATTTTGATTAAACTTTTATCGCCCTGCAACACTTTCGGCTGCCACTTGAGCGCAATCTCGAATCAAATCCCCACCGCATTGCCGCTTATCTTTACGTTCATTTCTCTTCTCTCTGGCTTTGTTTTTATTGCATTCTTCGCTTCAATTTCGTTTTTTGTCTCTGGTAGATTTGTCGTCTGATTTTTATTTTTATTTTTATTTCGATTTTGATTTTTATTTTTATTTTTATTGCCCGCGGAGCTCCAGAGCGGATCTTAATGCTCATGCAAGCGCTGCAAGTTCGTTGTCTAAGTCTTTCGTTTTGAATGCCGGAATCTGAATATATATTTCTTTTGCGCAAATGAGAACGAAGAACGGGCGCTTTTGTCATGCTAAAGGTGTCTTTTTTTTTAGGCCTACGAATTGCTAATTCTAGAGATGATTTACACATCAACTTTACTTCCTTTCCTCAGCTATTTTATAGAATTTTCATGGGGTTAAATACGTGTATTTTTAGTTTGTTCTGTTATTTAAACCCCGATTCTTTTGTTTGCCAAACCTGATTGGCTTTTGTTTTAATTTATGGCAACACTTAACGTTGTTTAGGCAAACATAATAATCATTTGGCAAATTAGTGAAATTTTTTATCCAGGTCTCTCTCGCTGCCTTTCACATGCAAATGATGGGGCCAAGGGCCCATATATCAAGCCAACTGTCGATCAGCCATAAACCTCTAACAGAAACCCAACGAAAATCTGACTCAATTCGAGAAATGCTCGACACTGACTCACTCCCCCGAGAGCAACACACACACACACAACAAATGTGTTGCCTCGTTTCTGTTTTATGAGCTGAAAATTTACGAGCGTGGCAAATTATTTTAGCTGCAATATATTTTTGCGCCAGCATTTTTCATTTTATTGGCTGCGGTCGCTTTATTTTCTTTTTGGGGCTATGGATTTTTCGCCAGACCCACACAAACGGTACCTACTTCTCTACTTCTTTTAGGTTTTTTGGGGCTTTGAGTAATGTTTGCTCGCCGCTGAGGTCAACATGGCGTGTGATAATTTTAATAGATTTTTGTAGCGTATTTTTGTGTATGAAACACGGGTCGTATGAGTAATGTGTGGAGCTGCGAAGTGCGGAGAGCTTGAAGGCCCAAATCGAACCACATTTGTTGCCAATTTAAGTTTTAAATTAATAGATAAATCATAAGACATATATGTATTTCCATTCATGAATTACGAAAATATAAATTTTTATAGACCTTTTCTTATTATTTTGAAGCTTAATATATTTATTTCTGTGAAAATTCTTGCCTCCATGACCACTGTGTGCAGCTTGTGGTTTTCCACGAACCAAGTTTTTCGAGTTTTCCACTTGGCAAGGGTTCTGATGGAGCATTTAGTGGGCTCCCCACGCAAATGACCTCATAAGAATGCGTGGAGCGTCGCCTTGGCAGGCTCGCGGAATCTTTAAGTGGCCTGGCTTAGGCCTAGGTCTCCCCAGTGGCTTCGATTGGACTTTGGGGCAACTCAGACTTGCGAACGGTAACTCTTTGACAGCAAGACAAGAACCACAAACATGAATTTCAATTATGAACCTGTTGTTCTTTTGGACACTTCTTTGGGGTCCCTTCCCCGGGTGAAATTATGCCCAGGTACTTATAATTTCAATTTCTTTTTGACTCGAGTCCGAGTCTGGCACGCCAAGTTATTTTTATTTATTTATGATTCTTTTGATTTTTTTTGCTCAGCATTAAAATGCCGTTGCCAATGATCGTTTCTGACGGCCAGAGAGTCAATAAATGGGTATTATGTACGTATAAAAATTTGCATAAATTGCTAGCAGAGGAGGAAAAATACTGGAGACATTTTATGTTTTTGTTTATTGATGTGACCCATTTGGAGTGTTGATGAATTGGGTCTAAGCCCAGTCTAAACTGCAGCTGGCTTCGAGTGATTCATATTCAATGCAGAGATTCAAATGCCTGATTTATTCACTCGTATAAAAATTATAATTATTAAAAGGGTCAATTGCCTGGGCAATCACTTTTAGAGAGGTGTCATTCGGGGTTTTTGGAGGTGCCTATAATTATGATTTATTAGCTGAGTCTTCAGAAACTGTTAGAAATTTTGTTTAGGATGTTTTATAAGAAGTATTCATTGGTAATTAAATTTTTGAGGTTAGCAATTGTAATTTTAAAAACAGCTTATTGATTTAGAAGATGAAGCATTGAGTTGAAAGCCTTGAAACTGGAATGTTAAATAAACAAATATTGAAAATTATGAAATTTCAAGTATTCTTAATTTGTTATTAATTTATAGAAATTATATTTAATATATAGAATAATTTTTAGAAATTAAGAAATTGTTAGAAATTTTGTTTATGAAGTTTTATAAGCAGTATTCAATGGTAGAAGTTATAAAAAGGTATTAAGTCTTGAAGGTAAAAATTGTAATTATTAAAACAGCTTATTTATTAATTTAGAATATGAAGCATTAAGTTGAAAGTTTGAAACTTAAATTTTAGATAAATAAATATTTAAAAATATTAAATTTCAAGTATTATTAATTTATAGAATATTTTCTGCTATGATTCCCTCACTCGTTCCACTTTCCCTTCAATTTCCAGTCGGCAAAAGTCAAAACAAAGGCTGCGTTTTCACCGGATAATTTGAGTTTAACTTTTTCCCCCCACATATTTTGCGTCTCGAATTCGGCATGCCCCGTTTCGAGTGCATTTTGCGGCTGTTTAGCGATTCGTTTTGGTGATTTTTCATAGCCATCTCTGACTTTTATGTGGACTGACAGACACTGGCGATGACTGGTGGCGGCTTCTGCCGGCAACGAGCAACCTGCAACGTGCAACCTGCAACTGGCAACTGGCAACTGGCAACCTGCAACATTGCAACCTCAACAGCCCCAGCCAAGTGCAGCTTCATTAGCTGAAAAAGCTCTATAGGAGCATGCCGCTTTGGCATTTCTCATTCTCAGGTGAATGGCAGCCGAAACGTGAGGAGTTGCTGCCTTAATGGCCGAGAGCGTTAAGTGCATATAAGCACACAAATAAAGTTGTTAACTATTGTTTAACGCCACCACCAAAAGGAAAACAAGACATTGTTGTACCTACACATGTATTGGGGCCCCCAAACAAGACACAAAACACAAAACAACCATATTTATATGAAAAAAAAAATGGAAAAAAATAGAGGAAAACAAGCAGAAAGCATAAAAAATAATGACAAACATAAATATCAACTTTACGAGTGCAACGTGACTTCATTTAAAATCGAACAAAATATGCAAAGCAAAGCTCACAAGCCACAACAACTTGTCGTGGTGCGTGTGTGCTCGTGGTCAAGAACCCCAGACCAAATTTGGCACTTGCTGCCGCTGTGAGAAACCCGGGCCAACAGGGAAATGATCGGGTATATATATACAAACACTGACACAACAAATAATGCCTATAAAAATTAATAAATTTTATGTACCTCTGCCAGCTTCGGCAGCCGCTTTGCATTTTAAAGAGCCCCGAGTCCCATTCATCCGTCTGACATTTCTTTTCAATTTGACTCTATCTATTAACGGCCATCAATATGCCAAAAATAACTATATAAGAAAGATGTCAAATTGCCAACTGTTTATTTGATATTTTTACTATTATTAATTCAGGCATTTGCTAGCTTGCCGTCGGCCAGCTTGACTCCGCATTGAGCCATAAAATTGGCCATTTTGCGGCTCGGTCTTCGCGGCTCTTGACAGCTGCGCATAAAGCTGCTCCATAAAACTCGTAAGAAATGGGTCCAAATCATATCAATAACAAAGGCATTTCAACTGCGGGAGATAATAAATTAAATGCCTAAATGGTTCGACAAGAATTGGGTTATAAAAACGTATAGGAGATTTTTGTGTGCCCACACAAAAGGCCCCGAAAGATGGCCAAGATATGTATCTAATTGGTGCTGTAATTCCTCCGAGGAAAATATCAATGAAAGATATTTCCTGTATTTCTGAATGCTTTCTAAAGCAACTTCATTAACGGCACGTGCCGAATATCGGTTCATCGGTTGTAATTCCCCCAAAACTCACACACCCACACACGCCCAGTGCCAAAGACAATGAAAGTACGCTTTTGTGATAAGGCCAACACGCTTATTAACAATGGCAGCGGCTGCTGCTGGCCAGATGTAGCCACGGGATAAGCTAGGCCAAGACAACGCAAAAAATATAAAAAAGAGAAAGAAGCCCCAAGAAAGCGGATAGCACTATATAAAATCGTTAAATAATCGATGGATTCGACTGGGCTTATTGTTCGAAATCCAATCAGTTGCCTCAGGGCAAACTTCAATTGAGTGCAAAATATAAAAAAAAAAAAAGAGAGAAATATATAAGATGTATATTTCCTGAAATTTGTTTAATGAAACGAGCGCTAATGCCAGTGTTTTGTTCGCGGCCCCAAGTGAAAGTTTCCATTAAGGCAGGAAGCAATAGACTTGACACATTCGTAGAGAAAAATAAAAAATAAAAATGGTGTGCGGCCAGAACAAGTTCGTTGCCTGAGTCTTTCGATTTGTTTCGGGCTTAGAAATCAATGTCAAATAACCCTCGGCCTGACCCTCTTCAGAGCCCACGATAAGTTCCGACTGCAAATTAACCCCAAACCGGAGGAGAGCCCCATAAAAGCTAAACGCTGCTGGACCATAAAACCTCGACTCGGGTCTAGAAGATCGTAAAAATAGCTTAGTTTCAGGCGGAGGCCATGACTCAGCGAGCAAGGAGCGAAAAGCGATTTGCATAAAAAATCGCTGGCAATTATTTTATTGGACCAACCGCCCATAAATCTTGGCCAGCAACGAGACACACAGAGAGAGAGAGCTATGCCAAAAATGTTTTCCGCATTTTCTAGCCCGTAGCCCGACTTTCCTCTGACCAAAAAAATATCAGCATGGCAAATCAAATTTGGAACAGTAGTTGGTTGGCTCTTTTCCTCGGAGGCCGGCGACAAGTGCAGCCCATGCTCGACATGCGTTTTGCATCGTTTCGTTTGCTATTTCTCGTTGGGAAATGGCCAACTCCCTGGCTCTGCCTCTGGCTCCACTCGATTTCCCGTCGAGCTAAATGTCACCATGGGACTGGCTGGGATTTGGAGTCAATTTCTGGGAATTGGTTTTTTTTGTGTGTCCATTTGTGGGGCGCGCGAGCACTTTGCATTTGCTTAGAGGATTGATTTGCATCGAATGGGGAATGCCCTGGGGGATTTGGAAGCACAAATTTAAGTTAATTTTACACTTTAAAAATTCGAGAATCGAAAGAGAGTTTTATAAGCCAAGTTAAACTCAAGTTGCTTCTGTACCGCTTCGATTCCCCCAATTTTTTTCAAGTCTAGGCCTCCTGCTCGTGGCTCCCTGCTTGCTGGCAGGCGTGTAGGTATTGACAAGTCAGGCGGCTACCTGTTGCCTGCTGCCTGCCGTTACCTGTGGCCAGTTCCCTGGCCAACTCTTTACATGGACATATGCCGAGAAGGCGAGAATCATTTACACGCGACCGAGAGAAGGGGATGCTGTGCAGCTCTCATGCAGCGCGGGTTTTGATTCTGTTTATTTGCTTGTCGCCAGCCACAATTTGTCGGCACAGCTGGACGCATCCGTCGCCTGAGCCTCCTTTTTTTATTTATATTTGGATATTTGGCTATTGGGATTTGGCCTTTGCTTTGGCACCTGCAAAGGCAAATAGCAAGCTAGGAACCAAACTCTCTTAACACCTTTATCTGAGGCGAACTCATCAATTAGGTAATAGAGCGCAAGACGGGGCTCATAAATATTTAAAGTGTATTATGGGCTGAGGGAAAAACGAAATTGGGAAACTCATGGAGGTTTTAATGCACAAAAAAAAAATATTATCATCCTTATATTAAGAAAATTAGTACAAATATAAAAAGATAAATTTATTATGTGGGAAATATACATTTAAATTAAAACTTTTTACTAGAATTAAATACTTCACAAAATATTAAGACAGAATATTTGTTAAATGGAAACTTTAACAAAAAAAAAAATATTAATTTCCTTATATTATGAAAATAAGCACAAATATAATAAGATAAATATATTATGTGGGAAATCTGTAAATATACATTTTGGTTACAATTTCTAACTAGAATTAAATACTTTAAAAAATGCACAAAATATTCAGACAGCCTTTATGTTAAATATACATTTAAATAGGTTTAAATTAAATACAAGTTCTAGAATTTCAACCAGTTTAAGCTCTTAAAATTCTCAATTTATATTAATTTAAATTCCCAATTTCCTCATAACCCTTTCCCACATTTTTCTAACTAGAATTATATACTTAAAAAATTCACAAAATATTTAGACAACATATTTGTTAAGTGAAAATTTAAATAGGCTACAAATTAATACAATTTCCAGAATTTCATACAGCTTAAGCTCCGGAAATTCTCAATTTTTATTTAATTAAATTCCCAATTTCCCCATAACCCTTTCCCACATTTTTCCCCCTGTGTAACTGAGATGGGGAAAGTGCTGTTCGGGGGACACGGACACCACACAAGGTGTCAATTTGACATAAATGGGTCTCGTATCTTCTACTCGAGCCACGCTCGTGTCGTTTACATAATTAAATGAGGTTCACTCCCCACCTGCCCCCCCGCTCTAACTCTTCTACCTTTTCTATTTTTTTTCTAATCGTAAAAGAGGCGCTAAGTGGCTGGGCAAACAACAACAAGAACGGCACAAATCTCTCGAAAAGGTGTTAAAAGAAAAGCATGAAGCGTTTATCTCGCAGTCGCGCTCACAGCTCTTCCTCTCTATTTTCGATTTCTCAAAAGTCCATTAAAAAAATCAGAAATCATGCCCGGTCATCGTTAATAGGGGCAGCTGCAAGTAATTCATCAGCTGCTATAGATCGTCATCATAAATTTAGCTTAGCTTCGCCCCCATATCATTTAAAGGATCCGCCGGACCTTAAACCCTCGGCGAGAGTTCACTTTTTATATGAAATTAACTATCTCTGTCAGTCTGGTCTGTCTGCTCTTCAACTTTGACGTCATTCCGGTTTATTTTCCTTTCATTAGCGCTCGGGTTATTAACCACCTTAACCCCGCCGCCGTTCCCTTGTCCTTTGGCTGCCCTTTTAACACCTTTGTGCCTGCGCCGTTGGCATTGGCGTGTGCTGCCTTCGACGCGTGCGCGTCGCTTAAAAAAACCAGAAAACAGAAAACAAAATTAACTCGATATGTCCGACATTGTGTATTTTTTTGTATTTTTTTCGCTCTTTAAGTGCTCGGAGCGAGACGAAGGTGAAGAAGTGGTGGGCAGTGGGAATGATGATAAAATTACAGGAAATTTAAATCGCTGAAAAATAATAGCAACTATTTGTTCAGCGTTAATTAGCAATTTTTGGTGGTATTAAAAATATATAAAAAGAAATATAAACTACAATTTGTAAAACAAATATTGAAACATATCATTAAACAAACGTTTTGGGTTAATGAATATGCTACAAATTCAATATATTTCCATCATATTTATATTTATTTATGTTTATGTTTCCAAGGTTTTGTTGACTTTTTTCTATGAATAAAAACGCTGAACCAATTTTATTAAGACCATTTATAGAGTCTAGTCTAAAAATCCAATTAAATTAAAGTTCAGGAAAAGCTTATAACTGCCACTTAATAGTACTTTATCTTTCTTGTAATAGCTAGACTTAATGTATCATTAAAATCATTGCCATAACTTTATATAAAATGGTTTTACTCATTTTATGTGAGCTTTACTTTACGATAAATTTAATTGCGGAATTTTGATAATAAAATAAAAATGCACTAAAATTTATTATTTTTATATAAACAGATAATGTTTTTATTAGGAGAAAGCCTGGTCTTAAGAAGGATACATAAAGTAAAGCCTTAAGTAGAGATTAAACTGTGCAAAATTTTCTCCTTGAAATTCCTGTAACCCAGATTTTCCCTTTGCCGTGATTCACTTATAAAGCTGTGCCACATGTGGCAATATCTCAACAGCACCATATATACTATATATTCTCAATTGTCGATTCAATGGACCTTTTCAAATGCCATTCATTATGCCACTAAACTTATTAGCTACAAATGTGTCGCCGCAATGTGTCAGTCGTTCGTTCAGTTCCCCCAACGGCGGCATAAATCACTTGCCAAAACCAGAAGCCACGACAATGGATCGGATCGCAACGGGTCCCAAGTAATACCACAAAGTATACTCCAGAAAGCAAGCACAATACCCCGCCGGACAGCCAAAGAAATGCGTTAATCAATGCAAGAGCCAGAGAAAAAACAGCGAAAAGGCCAAAAATGGTCAAGAGACCAGCCCACAAAAGTCAGAAAAAATTTCAGCCTCAACTTCAGTCGCCGCACGTGAGTCCCAGATGATTTCGCTGGACTTTTAGGGGGAATTCCGGCCCGAAGGGGGATTTCACTTGCCGAAACATTTCAACTTCCTCATTTGGCATGACCACAAAAATAAACTTAATACTGTTGCATTTGCCGATCTCCCTAACCCGCCTGAATCGCACTTCATTAAGACTTTCGGTATACTCGTATTTGTTGTAAAAATAACAACACACAACACATAATTTAAGCTTAAAATATTTGCGCTTTTGTTAACGAGTTGCAAAAAGGCAGCCACAATGGCATTTTGCGTTAATGATGCACATTGTTCAATGAAAATGAAAGCAAAACACAGGCCGGCTAAAAACTGCAAGTTTCGAGGCTGACACCTGCGTAATGAAGGATTCAGGCAGGGCTTTTGTTATAAATATTTGGGTGAGCAGTATTAACAGAAGAGAAATCTGGAGAAATATATTTGAGTTTTGATTTTAAAGTTTATTATATTAAAATAAATAAAGAGGTTTAAAAAAACAATATTTATATTATAATAAATGGCTTTAACTTGTATCCCCTTTTTAATTTAAATACAAATTAATATATTAAGAATATTTGGTAGAAACTTCACTTCTTGAATTATGCCTTTAAGAAGCTCTTAAAATTATAAATCAAACAAAAGGAATATGTATATGCTGCCTCATACCTGGACACTTAATTCCCACTTTGATTTATGCACATCTCAGCCCACTTTGACGTCAGGCTTAGCCCGCTCCTCCCTGTGCAGGTGGGCGTCAATTGGAGCAGCTGCATCCACAACAACAGCAAATAAACCAAAATAAAGCCGAAAAGCAAAACAAGCCACAATGATTGCCCGCTTCCTGCTCAGCAAAAAAAAAGAGTAAAAAAGCAATAAAAGTACTCTCCAAGGGGGCGGGAAACGAATTATGCACTAAGCGATTGTCATTACAATAAATTTCGCATATTGTGCGCATAAATTTCGCAAAAGCTTCAAAGGAGCTACAGCAGCTGGGACATCCAAAACTGGAGTGGCAGTGAGTCATGTTGTTGTGGTTTCTGCGTCTGGGTCTGGGTTCTTATTGTGTCCCGAAAACTGGGTCAAATTGCGGCACATTGCGAGTGCTTAGAAGACAACAATGAGTCAACGCCGCGTATACGCAATGTGGGCCAAGCGGCAGTAACTTCTTCGACTCCCCGAAATGACATTTCAACTGGGAATGGGAATAGGAATTTTTTTGGGCAGCTGTCAGGCTGTCAAAACGTTTGCCTTATCGACATTTCAATTAGCTGGAGAAGTTTGCCACATTAACGATATGAATTGATAGTTGGCCTGTCAAAATCTTTTGGCACATATCTATTTCGGCTGACTAGCGTTCAAATATCAGCGACTATATGTGTGCCACATTCGGAGACGTAGACGGAGTAGTCTGCATATGCAGATTGGCTCCAAATGCCAGCCAGGTTGGCATTGGCTTCTGTTTAACATTTCTCGATTTCTGTGGCGATCGGTTATATCAGTTGCTCATTCAAAAGTCTATCTGTCCAATTAAGCATTTATTTTGCAGCATTTAATTAGGCAAGATAGGAGAGCGTTTAGTGATTGAGTTTTGAGTGCAAATATGACAGGGTTTGGGGAGTGGGAAAAATATATTAAATAAAAAGATAAAACAAGAAGTTATCTTGGCTAAAACTCTACAGTTTATTATGCTAAAAAGTTTATTTTAATTCCACTTTTAATTTGTATTAAGTTTACTTTCATTTTCGGCAGAGATGTATAATTTAAACTGAGCTTGGTTTATGGCTCATTTAGCTAATTTCACTTATTACCCCCCACAGCATCCAGTGCCACCCTTCAATTTGATTTATTTTAACGATCCACCCAAATGAGTTTAATTAAGCAACGACGGAATATAAACAAAACAAGAAATTCGCTTCCCAATTATACGATTCTGCTGCTGCTCCGGCTTTATTTGCTTAATTCTCGTGTTAAATGCATTTAATTTAACTGTGACATATAAATTATCGGCAACCTTGGGCAATCCGACGCGTTCTATGTAATTAAATAAATTGCCAGCCAGAGGGAAGTTAGGGATGGCAAAGGTAATTGTCGATAGACGGCGATATTAAGCTGTGAAGTCGATAAGAGTGTCGATATTTGTTTTGATAACATATAATATTTATCTTATTTTAAAAGTACTATGTATTCAATTATTACTATGTACAAATTCCGTAATGAATGCTTTAATTTTCAGTAAATACAATAAAATATTAATAAAATAATATATAAAATTTCCAAAGTAGTAAATAAATATTAAATAAGCCACATGTTTGTATCTATCGCTCACATCCGCTCTGCATCCCTAGTGAGTGTTTTAAAAACAAATAAACCAATGTAACCTGAGCCCGGGGGCACAAATATTTTGACGATCGGCTTGCACAATTAATAAACAAAAATCGTACAAAATACAGGGGCATAAATTATAAGGCTAACATATGTCTGGCTGGCTGGCTGGCTGGCTGGTTGGTCGGGACATTACCCCTTCGCCGGCTGAGGTGCCCGGTGCCCGGTGCCCGCCAAATGCAATCACGACCGGCAGAAACGCTGGGTAAGAAATCATAGCTCTCTCGCCGGGACAAATGCGGCATGATGGCCCAAGGGGACGGGCCAGGCAATTACCCACAACTGGGAAATTAAAATGCTGTATGCCGTATGCCGAGTGCTGCATGCTGCCAGGGGGATGCGTGTGGGGGGCTCGCCGGTGACCCCTTGAACCGATGCCCCCGTCCGTCCCGCCTGTCGCTGCTGCATAAAATATATGTGACAGCTTTGACACCAGCAAACAAATAACCCATGGAGGCCCCATTCCCATCCACATCCCCATCCCCATCCCGCATTCAGCATTCACTCCACCTGAGGGTAACATCATGTCCGACAAGATTTTCGTTTAAAACGCGAACAGGTTTCGCTTTTATTTTTCCACTGCGTGTGCCGCCTTTTAGAGGGAACACTGTACTGCAGGCGAATCGGGAGCAGATACTTTTACTTTTCAAGCGAAGATTTTAAAGTACTTTGTAAGCCAAAAATATTCAGAACTAAAAATAATACAAAGAATGTTAAGAATATATTTTAAGATGCTCTCATAATTTTTAAAGTAACCAAAAAGTATTTTTTTGTTACCCAGTGTAAGCCCAGCGAGAAAGGCTGCCTAAGATTATGCTAATTTTCGGCATTTCATTGAGGAAAAAGTCTCCGTATCTATGAGCCGCTGTTTATCGCGGCCTGTGAGTGTGTGTGTGTGTGGAGGCATTTCATTGAGGCCAAGAGATATATTTACGCAACCAGTTAACAGAAAACTCGAATCCCAAATGGACACAAGGCGGCGGGTGAGACTCGGACTCGGACTCGGACAAGAGTTGAAACAAAACTCCGAGAGGCAAAAATGAAATAAATCAACGAGCAGGCGACGAGGGAATAAACAATAATTTGGTTAAATTAGAAAATCGGTAACAAAAATCAATGATGCTGAAAATTTTCATAATAATAGCGTTAATAGCCATCATAACAACGGCCAGAGTCCAAACAATGGAACGATATTTCTGGTCGGACCCGGGGAAAGGTGGGAAAAGATAGATACTCCGCTGGAGTCGCATTTGATTTCGATTGTGGGTCTCTTTTTTTCTTCGAGAGAAGTTCAGACTAATGGTCGACAAATTGCTGAATGAAATTGATATGGGAATGGTTTGTGGGCTTTGGAGTTGGATGAAATATGGAGGGGTAAGGGGGAAAATCTGCATAAGAGATGCTATAATGAAAAGTTGAGGCAGCAGAAGAGGAAATGAATTTTACTGATATTTAAAGCATTGAAATTAGTAGGTTGAATGGGTTTTAGTTTATTAAAATAAGAGATAATGTATAAAGAAATTTGTAAAAATATTAATAAAATCATTTAATTGTCTGGTAAACTTTTAATATATTTTAAACTAATTTTGTCCTTAATTACTAGGAAATAAATGTATAAATATATATAATGCAAAATAAAGGATAATGTAAAGAAATTTGTAAAAATAATAATTAAATCATTTAGCTGTCTGGTAAGCTTTTAAATATATTTTTAACCAAGTTTGTCTTTAATTACTATGAAATAAATGTAAAAATATAAATTTCTAATGCTAAATAAAGGATGATATGTAAAGAAATTTGTAAAAATATTAATAAAATCAATTAACTGACTCTTTTAAATATCTTTTTAATTATTTTTGACTGTAATTACTAGAAATTAAATGTAGAAAAATATATTTTAAAGGCAAAATTAAATATAATATGTAAAGAAATTTGTAAAAAGTATAAAAAAATCATTTAACTGCCTGGTAAACTTTTAAATTTTTCGTTACCGTTTTTTGGGTGTAATTAATAGAAATTAAATGTAGAAAAATATATTTCTTGTACATTCTTATATTTTACAAGGCATACATAAGCTTGAAATCTTTTTTCCTATATATTTTATTAATATTTTACATTCAAAGGCCTTAATTTCCATCACAGCCAAAATGGCGTCTGGCATTTCCGACATTTTCCGCTCTCTAGCATTGCCTTCCTATGTACAGCCCCCATGGAGATACAAGCTACATATTACTATGCTATATAGACAGCAATCTATACTATATATTTCCCGTTTAGCGGGACTTGCGCAGTGTCACGCAGTCCGCTCGCCACCGCTGCCGCCCCTCGACAGCTGTTAAGCACCATTAAGCAGCAAAAGTCAACGTCGCCATGTTGAGACAGCCCCCCTCCAAATGGGCCACCAACCCCCCTCCTCACACTCCCAGCCACCCCAGCTCCAAGCTAATAACAAAACAGAGAGAAAAAAAGAGCACCCGCTGGAAGCGTCCAACCAGCAGTCGGCAAAGCAATAGCTGAGGCCTCGCAAGCGCAGCAAATCAAATCACATTTCATAGCTTGGAACACAACAAAAACAGGGGGGGAAAAAAACAAAACTCAAGCGGAGAGAAAAACAGCAGCAAAAGCTGTGAGAGCTTGTGGCCAGGGGTGGTGTTTAGGGGGGTTTATGAGGGGTTTACTTTAATTATGTTGCATTTTTAATTGAATTTTAGTAAATTAATAATGGGAATTAATAAGAAATCTGAGATATACTTAATGCCATCTAAAAAATAACAACTTGTGATAAACACTTCTTCAATTTTTTTCCCGTTTTTACTTAATAGAAATTTATATAGAGATTTTTAATATGTGCATACTTCCCTCTTTTATTTTATTTTGCTTTCTTCCTTATAGCATCTTTTAATGAATTTAAATCTTAGAATATTGAATATAAATTTATAAATATTATTTTTTTCATTTCTAAAAAAATATTTTTAATTCATTTATACTTATATTTTTATTATTTTTATATGTGAAATTTAAACACCCCTCTAAAACCCCACCCCTGCTCTTTAAGCACTTAAACATGCTCATATTTATGCGTGTGGAGTGTGGAAAAAAATAAAAACACCAACAGCAAGAGCTAACGTTTTTTTTTTCTTTTTTGCTATTTATTTTGTATTTTTTTCCGCCATGCGACAACAACCACGCTTCATAATAGAAACAAAAGCCGCTAAATGTTAGTGGTGCCCATCGCAGCTCGGCTGCTCTCACAGAGCCAAGCTGTCCCTGTCTAGCCCCCCTTTGTGGGGGATGGGGGGGTGTGCTAGCCCCTCAACCCCCTTGATCACCACGACGCCATTTGCCAAGCGCTGCCACTGCCGCTGTCGTTCTGCTCATGTGCGCATGACGAATGACCGCAATTTGCGACAGTTTTTTTTCCCCGAGCTCTTAACTATTTTATTTTCGCTTTTTCAGTTTACATATCTCCCTCTGACTGATGTTGCTGTTGACTATCGATCGACGTGTGTATCTATTTTCATTATTGGCTGCCTTTAAATGTATTTCTCAGTTGACTTTGCCTAGATATACACACATATAAATAAGTAGTACATATAAAGGCTTATTTATTCTAATGACAAGTCACTCGAAACTGACTGATATTGATATGGTTATTGTTGCTGTTATTTGCTGTTCCTGTCTGGCCCGCCATTTTCTAATTCAAAGGCGATTTGGTTTAGTAGTTTCTAGTGATCGCGTTTTGTAAGCGGATTTAATTGGGTGTTTACTTTAGTTTTGGCTGGGGCTTTGGGGGTTAGAAAACTGGGGTATTTTAGGTATTAACAAGATTTTTAACAGGGAATTTTAAATGGAAAATTAATAGGTATTTTATTTAAATTAATTAAGTAAACTAATATAAAGGGAGAGGCCTGGGCTTTTTACAAATTAAAGATATGCACCCAAAAAAAAAACAAGAGTTTAACCTTTCTACGCGTTGTCATAAAAGTATATTCAAGCAGTATAACGAGTTTAGTATAAATTTTATACTTCAAACTATCAAATGTATACACCAAAGTTTAGTTTTTATATTCTATAGTTTCAATTGTGTATTTTTGAGTATTATTTTTATACGAACCTACATCGAAAATTCGATAACATATCGCGTTAGCTGGAATTTAGTGCTTTTCTGTTTGTCGCGTTAGTGATTATTCTGAAGTCTTGGTGCAGATGAGTATAGAATTTATACTTTCGTAGTATTAAATTGATAATCAGCTTATTAAGAAATTTTTCATACTCAAGAGTATTGAATTCATGTAACAATCGTATAGGTTCTATGATGATTTTTTTTTTGGGTGTGGACAAAATAATATAAACTACAATTACCAAGATTTAAGGAATTTCCATGGCATTTCAACAAAAATTTTGTTTAATTCTTTCCACTTTTAAAATTTAAGAAGTCCGAATTTACTGAGAATAAAATTATTTTGATGTGAAATATAGTTTATTTGTTACCTTGAGATTTTCCACCAAAAGCCCTATTAGGGGAATAATAATAAAGGAAGCGAGAACCAGTCTACATTATATTTCTACCTAATGCCTTTTATTTATTTTTCCAGCCTCGTTTTCCACCACATTTTGGCACTTCCCTGGAGTCCCTTATTGAATTTTTCACCCCCGCCAGCGCTCTGGCTCATTAGCATAAAACCATTCGCACAGCTATTGCATATCACACATATTCCGGTGATGGGATATTGAATATCCTCCAGGACCCACAAAGAATGCATAATAAAACGCATTAATTGATGGAAATATTCTCACAATTTCACGCTAAGCAATCATAAAATATATCCACTAACACAGGGGGTGACCAGTGAAGCTATGAAATCCAATAAAATGCCGTAAAACGAAGGGCTCAAAGGGCAGGAAGTGCCCTGGAAACTCTGGGCCTACAAAACCAATTTCCGATCAGAGCTGGAAAAGCGCTCGGGCGAATCGAGCGAGGGGTGTTCTCTGAATGGCATGCGCAACATGTTGAATCAATAAATATTTGAAATGAAAACTGTTGAATAATGTTGCTGATCGGTCGAACAGGATTTGCGGGCAATTAATTTGTGGATAAAAAGAGAGAAAAACAGGAAATATGTGCTGCTCTCGAGGGCTGACTGACTTGACTTGAGCCAAAGTTCAATGGCCAAAACAATTTGAATAAAATAAAAAAGAAGGTTTATTGACAGGCTCTATTAGTGGGTCAATTGCCCAAAAAAGAGATATCTCTGCCTCTGTCCTATAACCATTTCGTGTACCTTTCGGTGCTCGGGCAATTAGCGCCGGCGATCCGATAGAAATCTCGGACTCGGCCCGGTCGGTGATAAAAGTTAAGTAAGCACATAATGTGAATTGAAATAATTTTAGGCGCATGTGCGCCTCATTTTATATATTTTATCGCAGAGTTACGAAATGCGATTTCGATTTCAATTTCGATTTAAATTTGCAACTTGAACTGGCCCGGGGAGTCGGGCATGTTTGTTTGAACTTTTGTTTGGGGTTTTACGATGCGGCGATGATGGGGTCCAGTCCATCTGGTGATGGCTTTATCATCGCACCCCGATCAAATGTGTTGTGTTTTTGTTACCTGATTTCTCACCTTGGCTGAGACCGAGTTCGAAATTTACAGCGCGGCATTTGACATCTTCGGGCTCTTGGCTTGGGTCAACTATTTGAAGATTTCACGCAGATTTTGTTTCATAATCAAATAATTGATCTTAATGCGGCATCAAATGAGTGCCCGGGCCGAGCTTTAAATAAATTTATTTCATTCCAACTGTCGCTGTCATCCGCTGAGCTTTTTTGATCCAATCAAACTTGAAACGAATTGCGCTTCAATGTTGTGGCAAAAAAAAAGAAACAGGGGTCTGAGGGGTTTTAGCACCTCTTTGAGCTGGGGCCCATAAAAAATGCCTCTTTTTTTATTTCGGCAAAAACTAGTTTCCGCAATAATTCGCCGAACTCAAACGTGTTTGTAGCGGCCTTTTCGATTTTAGGCCCGGCGATCTATCAAAAATTTAAGGTGAGATATGTCCGAAAAAAAGGGTTCGCTGTGGTCCATAAATGTTCACTCACGTGCCATAAAATTGGGCTAAAGAAATGGGGAAACAAGGGCTCGATTCGTTAGGGTCCATCGGAAGGATTCTATTGAAAAGCTTTTCGAGAAGATCAATATATCAAGCAGAGATTGATGGATATTTCAGTTTATGGCGACAGACAGTTCTTAACGGGAAAAGTAAGGAAGTGATTGCAGGCCAACATTCATTTAATATATTTCAATACCATCAATTATACAGGAAAACTATTTAGAAATAGTTCAAAAGCTGTTTCTCTTATTTATTGACTGCAATACTGTGTCTCCCTGTCCTTGTAATCATTCTCTATCTTTTATTGGATATCTTGGCCATAATTCCTTGAAGTTCTGTGCATTCAGTCGATTGTGAGTGATTGATTCTCGTGGCCCGCGGTGACCTCCAAGCTGGCCAGGCGGCGAATCAATCAAAAGTGCCTGCAAATAAATGATTTTATTTCATTTTATACTCTCCGCCCGAGCTGTGTGCCATTTTTGGCACATTTTTTTGTGAGTCTGTGTGCCAGTTTTCGTTTTCATTTGCATGAATTGCCAAAAAGCGAAACAACCGAAATATGGCCAAGACTAGAAACTAAAGTCTGGTCATTGTGATTGAGGAAACCGAAATTACCAATCGGGGGATTTGCATAGGAATCGATCGATCGCAGAAGATCTCCCACTGGGCCTTAATGAGATTTTGGCAAACTGTTTTCATGGCTTACTCCAGTTATTATTTAACTGTTATTGTCTGGGGCGGCGGCGGCGTGTAATTGGCATTCGGTGTTTTGTCTCGGGTTCGGGTTCGATCCAATCTTGAACCTATTCCGAAATGGAAAGTCAACGAGGGACATGAACATTTCGCATCATTATCTTATCGGCCCATTATTATTTGGCCGTTTTCTATCTAATTTGCCACGATTTTTTATGGCTCAGATGAACGCAGACCGACAGACAGACAGACAGGCGGGTTATTTGTATCTCGTATCTGCAATTCTTGTTAAATTTTCAGCACCGATTCCGTCTTTGAAGGCGGCCGCCTTTGTCTGAATGCAAATATTTTCTATTCCTATTGATATACCATATATGATGCATATAGCATTTATTTCGTACATTTTGCCAGTACATATATCTATATATCTGCTCTTGACAAATCACTCGGCCGGCTGCAGGTTTAGTCCCCTAATTTAATTTGCATAAATCTCTGCCGCGTGCTGACAGACCCCGCAACATATGAGTTATCCGATTTTTATCTATATTTAATTATTTACGATTGAAGCACAATGGTTCAGGGCCATTAATCAGAGCTGCAAAAGTCCGGGGCTATAACCGAGTGCCTACGTGCTTGATTAGCTCCATTACTCACATTGCTTACGGTGCTTTGAATGCAAAATATGAGGTTAATATGGTTTATCGATAATTATATCGTTTTAAATTATGTATCGAAGGTATCGATGAGAAATAATAGAACCCTTATATTATTTATCGAGGCATAATTGCTTTGAGGTTCTATCAAAGTGATTGGATTGTAAAAAATGTATGTATTGCATATCAGTATTTTTAACACTTACAGAATATATGTTATCTATGTAGAAATCGATAGTATCGATATTAAATTAATTAGAGCTTGTATGAACATTTAAAATACTAATATTTATAAATTTAATGTAAGTAAAATTATTTTGAGGGTTAAAATCGAAGAATCTTAATATTATTTATCGAAAAAACTGAGGTATTGTATATCGATTTAAAAAACTTTTACAGAAAATATTTGTTATCGATGTAGAAATCGATAGTATCTATATTATATCTAAAAGAGCTTGTATTACCATTTAAAATATTAATATTCATAAATCTAATGTAAGTAAAATAATTTTGATGGTCAAAATCGATCGACATACACCCCAAATGTCACGTTTTAAATCGATAACTCAGTTTTCCTAATATCGTCATCATCTGTACAATTAGCTCGCTAATTCCCTGTAAGCGATCGTAAACTAATTCCGTTCTGAGCCATAAACTATGAAAGTTTTTCGTCATAATCGCCGTGAGTCGTGGGAATCACCCTGCCATATCTCTCGGTATCTGCTAAATCAGTGGAAAACGGAAGAAGCTCCGCCCCCTCTTCAGACTCTTACCCACAAACTCTCCGCTGACGGAGAGCGCTTTGTACTTTTGCGACCGTGTGTAAATATTTGACAACACATGCCTAATTAGTGCAGCTATTGATGGTGGTGACAGGCGGAACAAGCACAACAACACTTGTCTTTTACGACGCCTTTTCCCCGGAATCGCCAATGTCGCCCAGGTTGCTCCACACTCACGTACCACCTCCCTCTAGAAGTGCTCTTATCTCGAGGAGAAGGAAGTATTCCTCTGTTGAGTAAGGCTAGACTTCTTGGAGGAACTTGGCCACTTATCAATGGACGTAAGACTGGTAGGCTATTCTTGGTGTAAAAACATAAACTTGAAGTGATAAGCGCGGGGAGGGAAAGATTGGAAAGTTTTCAGGAGATTAAATTTATGAGGCAATATAATCAAATTAGGGTGATTATAAACTGAACTGGGATATCATAACGAAAATTTTGTTTAGATTTTCGATGACTTTTAAATCAAAAACAATTATTTAATATTTATTAAAGGGACTCTAATTTTCTTTAATTTTAATCCATATCCTGCACATGTATTTTAATTACTGAATTTATTATTTATTACTCCCTATCAAGGGTAAAATTAAAACAAAAGCAATTATTTAATATTTAATAAAAGGCCGTAATTTCTTTAATAATAATCCATATTTTGCACATGTATTTAAATTATTAAATGTATTATTTGCTCCCCCCATCAAGGTTAAATTTACCAAGAAAAAAGGGCGACACTCCTCTTTCTGATCAATAAGTTCCGCTACATAAAATTGACTGTTGACTTTTTAGCCGCATATTAATAACCAGGATAAACACCGATATTCCCTAGAATGTGATGTTACTCATGCGTATTTATAGTATCCCATGGATACTATCCATCATACTCGAGATAGTACCTCGCAGGTAGGCCTGAGTAGTGATGAAAGCCACTCATCAGCTGGGCAGACAGTCTGCCAGGGGACGAAAGAAACGAGACGAAACGAAACAAGACGACACTTGGCACATTGGCAAAGTGTTGTGCGCCAATATTGACACAGAGCTTCGCAAGTAAGCGCGAGTCAAACAATTGAGGCAAACAAAACCCCACCGGCGACGGAGGACAGGAAAACAGCCTGACAAACATTTGCCAGCCAAAAACTAAAGAGGGGAAAAAAAAGGAAAAATGTGAGGAGGAGTGAGGATCAGCGGATGGATCGCTACAGTTTCCCTGCGGAAAGGAACGCGTGAAAAGTGCGTTCGAAACAAGTTCAAAAGAGTTAACCGACCGTGTTTAAAAATGGCTTAAAGGCCCAAGAGTTCCTGCAGGTGATAACGAGATTTACAAATCGATTGCCGCTTTTGGCAAACACAAAAAGCATTGAGAAAAATATTTTTCTTGTTTTTGGAAGGCTTGTGAATTTTGTTTCGGGATTATTACGTTTAAAAAGAGCAATTTTAAAAGCAAATATATTTATATTTTTATATAAAATTGTTTAAAAATAACAATTAATTAAGAATATTGCCTTTACTTTCAACTTTTAGTCATAAATAATATTTGTATATTTTTTTTATTTGAGCTAAAATTGAGAGTAAAAAGATTCTTTCAAAATATCATATATTTAGTTATAATTTCCCCTTCTTCCCCAATTTTCCTCCGTGTACATACAAAAATATGATCGCCAAAGGAACCAGAAACAGAATAAAAACCCAAAGGGACACCTGAGGCAATCCGAGGTGTTAATCTCTGTGAAAACACACACTCGAAGCACACACACAAACTCCTCCTCGACGGCAATACTGGGCTCTGTCAGTACTCACTCTCATCTCGTCAGATATCGATAATCGGAGCTAATTTGTTTTCGGTTTTTTATTGTAATTCGTGATTGCCGCGTGCGTTTTATTTATACTCGTACTCAAAATCGAAATCAGACACGAAAATTCGACAAAAATCTGGCCAGTTTCAAGATTTGCATTTTGATAAGCGGAAGTTGTTCGATCTTGAGGTGATTTTTCAAGTGATTTGTGTTGGCTTTAGTATTTCGCATTGTTTGTCAAATTTGGCTAAAATTAATTTGCAATAAAAGCGGCTTAATTAGCACATTTTGTTTATAATTATGGGCAGTAATTGTTAATGACTTTTTTTGCGTTTGAAATTGAGTTTGAGGAAGGAGCAAGGTTCTAATTGGTTTATATTAAATGGTTTTAAAGTTGGGGGATACTTTGAGCTTAAGGTCTATTTTTTGTAAGAAATGTAATCATAATTAAACTAAAATAAAATGCTTGTAACGAAAATCTTGGAGAAAAAATATTATTTTTAGAAGTTAAGTGAATTTAAAAACTGGAAAAAACCTAGCATTATCTGCTTTCTGTGGCTTACTTAATTTAAACTTAAAACCGCTTTTATAAAACTCAACTTTCCTTTTTGTTTATTTTTTAATCCAGCTTACTCACTAATTTTTGTAATCACTAAGTAATTTATCAGTTCTTAGTCCAAGGACTCACCTGCATCACCCAGTAATTATTGTTGGCGGCAAATTGATCACCAATTATGATATCCGTATGCATTTAAGCGGCGTTTATCTCATGAAGGGAAACAGGGGAAAAGCCTCGCGGCGGCCAGGGACTGATTCTAGGGATCCTATATTCTACAGGCTCCAACCGAATACCACGGAGTCTAAATATTTAAACCGGCAATTTGCGTACTTTTATTATTTGCGGACAATTAAATGGCGCTGCGCTCTCTGACTCACGAGTCACGACGGCGACCAGTTCAAGGCACAGTGATTAATCAATTTTCGGGGATTCGGGGATTATTATTAAATACTTTAGCTTGACATGGCACTGGGAACAACGACAGCCGACATTGCTGCACGTTTTCTTATTATTCAATTACTTTTTGTTGCGATTTATTAATTTAAATAATTTGATTTGCAAGGATATGCAAATAAAGGCACTCGATCACTTTCTTCCACTCTTTTGTTTCCCTTTGTTTGCACAAAACTCAACAGCAACAATAATGATAATAATCGTTTAGCATTTTATTTGTTTTCGGGCTCTCTTTATGAATCCTTTGCGTTAATTGCAAAAATTATTATTAAAAGCCGCCGGCTTTCGCTCACACTTCCGCATTCGATGAGCGGCAGCTTGCGACTTGTTTTATTTATTAACTCGTGTTTCTGGCTTGATGGCAGTAAATTCGAGGGAATATACTAACGATATGCAGCGATATGTTATGTTAAGGCACTTGTGGTGTGAGATATTTGTATTTAAATTTTAATTAAATTGTAATTTATTTTTGTTTAGGCTTTTTCACGCGCTCGTCGGCGAAGTCGTCACATCGCTGGCGGGACCCGAGTTCGTACTGATTGGACGAGCGCGGCTTGCGCGCAGACGAGCCTCGAAAACCTCAAAAAGCCAGTCAGCTTTACGTTTAACCCTCCCTGCCCGGTCTGACCCGCTTCTCGGCACTCGGGTCTCTCTCGCTCACCTGGGTATCTCTCGCACCAGGTGTTACTCTTTTTCAGACTCTCTCTACTACGATAGACTCAGGTGATCAGCTCTTATAAAAACACGAAACCCTCTCATTTTGCTGCCAGCTGATCTTATTGGAGGTGTTGCGGTATAAGAGCCGCGATCGATTTTAATTGAATGAACCGTCTGGGATTCGCCATTTTAGATTTGATCGCCAGTAGAGGAGGTTATGGGTTCAGTAAGAAGTATTTTAAAGAAATAAAAAAGGAATTAAAGGGTAGAAGAAAATTAATTTAAAGTAAAGTCAATTACCCATTAAAAGTGCCTTAAGTAAAAATTGTATTTTGTAGACTGTATTCGAAGGTTTTAATAAAAGAAATAAACATCCAAAATGTTTAAGTAAAATGTAAGGATTTCAAATAGAAATCTAATTTAAAAAAAGTATAATTTGTTAATTTTTTTTTTATATTACCTATTGAAATACGTGAGCCTGTAAAAATAAAGTTATAGGTTTATAGCGAAATTATCTTAATTTTAATGTATTTAAATGTAATGTTATTTTAAAATTTATAGAAAGAAAGTGTCAAAATTAAAGTTCCTATGATTAATACATCATTTTCAATATACACTATAATGCCTTAATAAATCATTCCATTTAAGTCTTTATTTTGTTTTTATTTCTAAGGGCATTTCGAGATAATAATATTCTAAGCAAGTAAGGATTTGTGCTAAAAAAATAACAAATAAAAAGAGAGTTAAACTGATAAGGATACAAAATATAAAATACACGCGCTTATATTAATTTAATATAAAGAAACAAGGTTCTGAAAAAAGACATATATATGTATAAATATATTTAAAGTATATTTATTTAAAATATATTACATAAAAATAATATTTTAAGAATATATTTAATACAGAAAACCTTTTAAACTCAACGAAAACGCTTCAAACTCAAAGTAATACTTTCTTAGAACGGCCATAAATCAGAGAACGAAACACTAAACATAATCCACCGAAAAACTACCGCCCTTAAATCGGCTTTACTGCCACATCCATTAAGTTTGACACATTTCAGATAGTTCCTAGCCAAAATATAAAAGAAATAACACGCGACTCTTTTAAGGGAAGCCCCGTCGTTTTAGATCGCTATCTCGCTGGCGAAAAAAGCATAATTAAATAGAATTAAAGCATAAATTAAGCCAGCTTAGGTGCTTTCCTTGGAGGGAAATCAATAAAGCGACAATTAAAACATATCTGTGTATCTACATATTCCAGCAGGAGGAGGTGCCTCCCAGTGTGTAATTCCCTGAATCATAAAATTACCCCAACGCACGCCACACATAAAAGCCATTTTCATTTTGACTCATCCCATCGTTATTCGCTTTTTGGCCATTAGGGAGCCGAAGTTTATGTTTTTTACGGGGGGAAATGTGGCAGAAAAGTATCTGAAATATCACGCAAACGTCGCTTTTTTTGCTGCCAGGTGAGATAGCGGGGGGCGAAGAGTTAATAGAGGTGTGGCCTCTTCACAAAAAAAAACCAACAGCGCAGACTCAAAGCCAGCCAATCGCTGAGCTCGACGGAGAGCGCGAGATACCAGAGGAACAGAGACAGGGCGAGCACAGTGCACAGTGGCAGCCACTAAGAAAATAAAATAACAACCACAACAAGGCAGGTGAAGTGGCGGGCAGAGAAACAAAAACAAAAAAATATATACACATCAAATAAATAAGGTAATTAAGAGCAATTTAAAAAGAATTTCAGTTCAAATGCAAGCTATATACAGCTTGTTATTATTATTATTATCCATAATATTTATTATTTAAATTAACTAGATAATATCCCCTATTTTATTTCTCTCTGCACTTCAGATACAAAAGTATCTCCTCCTCAAAGAGGTGCGTGTTGCCCACACTCTCAGATACATTCGACTCTATTGATAATTGACAATTCCCTCTGCCTCTCACGGTATTGACTTCGTGCAAATTTGCCATTAATGCCACACAGCAGACGAGACGTTTCCAGATAAACAAGCCAAGATACACTTGCAGATACACTTTTGAATCTTGTCGCCGCCGAGTCCTCCCTCCCCTCCCTCTAGACCATTCTCATTGTTTGTTTTCGCGCTTTTGTTTGCTCTCGAGCTGCCAGTCTTACGTGGCATCCGTGCGATATGCCAAAGATACATTTCCAAGCCCGTACTTGACTCCATTCGTGGTCTTGACAAATGTCAGCCAATTTATAACTCTTTTTTGGGGCTAGAACGATTCGATATTTAAAGATTTATAACTACAATTTTTGCATAAGTAATGAAGTTTATTTTAAATACTTTTCCTCATTGATATTTTATCCCTTATCCCCAGACATCTTTAAGCCCCAGTTAAACCACTTACTTCTCTTTACAAGATAACCATCACTCATCGCTTCCTTGATCACAATTTCCCCTTAAATCTCGCCCTCCTCTGCCTGTGTAATGTATCAATTTTGGCGCTTTTATGTCCAGATCTGTATAATTCCCCATAAATATTTAAATGTAGAAGCGAGTATCCTTCTGGCGCAGACTTATTGATTTCCCTGCAAGCGATATCTGCCAGATTTATGGATGCCACTGTTTCTTTCTGGAGGATCCCTTGGATCACAACGATTGAACTACCTGCCGAAAAATGAAGGAGAAAGAGAAGGACTCTCCCTCCAGAAATTCACTGCACTCGACCGAGCAGAACTTATCGTCCAAGTCGACATGATTAATTACGCAGCGAAGACCCTTGAGATCAGTTCGGTTGAATTGTGGCCAAAATATTGTCACGCTTCGGAATCTGAATAAAATGAGTAAAATGAGGTGAACACGGCCGAAAGTCTCCAAGGAAATGGTTCTCCACTTGATTGATTCCACTTGGCGGCACTTGCCGATAAAAAAGAACTCACTCTTTCTTACATACACAAGACAAGTGAGATCGTTATGGCCGAGTGCCCCGACTATGGGTTACCTGGTGCTCACTTGAAGTTGGGTTTATAAGTGTACAATTTGGTGTAAAAAAAATATATAAAAATTGGTTAAATATGTATAATATTATATTTTTATATATATATTATATTTTTTAAAAAGGTTTGAATTGTTCAAGAAGGAGCTTAAAGTGTTTGTGAAATGCTTTGAATTTTTATAAAATCCTTCGAAAAAATAAATCTTAAGTAGTACTAATGAAACTGATACAGAATACCCTTCTCAATAAAATACACGGTATTCCGAAAAGGAAAGGACAAGTTCCCAAATGATTCCGATTTATTTGTGGCTGGTATTGTCAACCTGGAGTTATTTTCGAAACCCAAAGATTACGCGGCAATTTGTTTTGTCCGCTTAGAGACATTCTGGGAAATGTATTTTCATAATTTCCCTTTGGCTTTTCCCCGCTTATCTCTGAAACATTTATTTTTGTTTGCATAATGCGCGAGCATAATTGAAATCTCCGCCTGGGGAATCGGGGGCAGGGCCACCGCCATCGAATTCCGTCTAAGTCGGAGATGGGTTATCTCTAGCCAGGCTCTATGCTAGACCTGAATAATCGGGGGCTTTGGGGGCCCCAGAAATGGGCATTCTATGCAAATTGCAGTTGCATCTCGCGAAATTTATGCGAATGCTAATCAAGTTAACACCAAATCGCTGTCGTTGTCGTCTGACAATTTTTAAGCATTTTTAAGTGCGTATCTGTGTCGCGGGCCAAGAGCAACAGAGCAACAGCCAGCAACGGCAACAATTATTAATGATTTCGCTAAATGTTACAGAAAATAATGACAGCCTCGGTGCTCAGTGCTGTACTGTGCAGCTCTCAACAATTACAAATGCACACAAAATGCCTTTTGGATTTCGGCTCGGTTTGGTTTATTTTCGTTGATTTTTTCGCCTTTTTTCCATCAGTTTTCAACACCTCGCAGCCCACATTTCGAATGTTGAATGAATGATTCGACATGTTCCAAGTGGGCGGCCCGCCTGAGGGCGTGTCATTGGCAGAAGGGGGGCGGGGGGCGTGGCAGTGGGGACTAAGAAGAGGGGGGAGGCAAACAGCAGGCGGCTGGTTCTTCCTCTTCTCCACGGGCATTTTTTATTTCTTATTTTTTGACATTTAGCGCGTGCGCAAACGCAGGGAGAAAGAAAGAGTCATGATCTGAGCATCTAACGATCTGTCCAGCACTGGGAAAAATTATAGCTGGTTTCAGTTAATATCTGAAGTATTTTTCTATATTTTAAAATATGACCAGAGTTATTTATAAAGCAGTGAACGGCCACACTGGCTGAGTGCCTGCGAAAATGCGAGCAATATGCGAAGCCAAACGAATTATATCTGGTTTAAGTTAATGTGATATTATTATATAAATAATTTTTCTTTATTTTGTAATATCCAGAGTTATTTATATTAGTTATTTATAGCTGGTTTAAGTTATTATCTAAAGTATTTTTCTATATTTTATAATATGACCAGAGTTATTTATAAAGCACTGAACGGCCATACTGGCTGAGTGCCTGCGAAAATGCGAGCAACATGCCAAGCCACATGATGTAAAATAATGATAATTAGTAATTAAAGTAAGAAAAGTAAAGAAGGATGTAATTTTCAAAACGTTCCATGCTTTTAAATCATAATTTCTATATATAAATACCAACCCATCTCCATACCATTTCCCATCATATTTTCTCTCAGTGAAATACCTTCATAATATTCCCGTTTCCCTGTGTCCCACTTCAGGTGTTGGAAAGATGAGCTCGGTACTCCTCCAAACATCATTTCTATGATCGCGTTAATCACCTTTCGAGCCCACTCAAAAGGCGAAATAAAACGATATGGCACTTGAGATCGACTTCGGATTGAGATGGCTATGGGGGCAGCTCCAGAAACGATATACCATTGCTTACTCAGCAGGTTTCGGGAGGGAAGGGGGAACGTGCTCTGCTAATGATGCGACTGCACAATTGAAATGAAATTAATTTTACGCGGCAATTAATTAAAGCAGAGACGCACAGAGGTCTGTGGGTGGAAGGAAGGAGAAAGCCAAGGCCTCCTACGTTTAATAATAATTATTAATTGGGGCTAACAAGTCAGCTCCGTTTTTGGGTTGTGAAATCCAAATGGCTCTGGCTCTTCGCCTTGGCCAGAGCCATAAACAACACTGATACACCATAAATGCGACGACGCACAAAACAATTGCACCGAAATAATATAAATTCGTGTGAAATTAAATCGTAAAAGTAACAATAATCTTGGCCAAACCCTCAAAAACCCACCAGCACCAGGCACCGCGTCAGACGCGCGCAGACAGACATCGGCCAGACTCTATACATTATTCCAATTCGATGTCTGTATATAATATTCATTCGACACTGACACAGAAAGCAAACACAGCGGCGAACGCAGCGCCGAAAATTTCCATAGGATTTTCTATCGATTTTTACGGCGTATCGGAAAAGTTTACCAATGCCGAGAGAACTTTTCTTCGAACGCGTATGCAAATTGTGAAATTTGTTTGATGAACCCAAAAATTCTGCCTAAATTTCCTTATAAGGCTGCCTTTTGATAAGCAAATATTACCTGTGATTGTGCCATAAACTTTGTTATCTATGCGTTGACTTTTTCGATTTTTATGGCCAATTGGAAAAGTTTACCAGCGCCACAAACAAAAGCCGAAAAACTTTTGATTTGCCTTAAACATGTTTTATGGCTTGATTGTTATTTAATTTGTAGATAATAGTATTATCTTTTGGGTTGCTTTAATAAGCCAACTGATTCTGAATAAATATGAAGAGCAGTTGGAATATAAGGTATTTATTATAAACGAATATTATATAAATATAAAATTACAAACCTTTTACGAATCTTGTGATAAATCTATCTTCTGGTTTTCATATTGTTAGATTTATCGGGGGAAAAGAGTGTCCTGTAGATCCAGAATATTTTATTAAATATTTATAATACCTAATTTCATATATACTGCCATCAGAATGTAGATCCATTCAATGCATCCGAGGCCAGTCGGAAATTCCACTGACGGCCGGAATGGACTCAGACTTGATTGATTCGACTCGAGTTCAGCGATAAGAAAAATGTCAAAGCCAGAGAGACGAGAGCTTATCACCGGCATTCAAAAGAGGTGACCACCGGGGGGAATTCAATTAATCCCGTGGGTCAGCATAGAAGGAGCCGCTACCGAATGATCGCTGGTAATGATCCAGCCGATCCGTCGATCCACCGATCCGTCGATCCGCCGACTTTAATGAGCTTATCCATCATCGCGGTCACAGCTCCCACAGAATCGGACTTCTCCTCATCTGTCACAGGGCTAATAGGTTTCATTAGTCATCTCCAATCTCCACCAGTCGACGGTTTATCTCTGACCACTTCTCAGGTCCCAAAAAAATAATTTCAGTTTCGGTTTTGGTTTTGGTTTTAGGGTTTATTTTTCTGGTACGTTTTTTAGGTTTTTCTCTGCCTTTGGGGCTTGCGTGTCGACAGCAATTTTCACCTTAATTATTTTTGGTGGCAGGAGCTGGCAGGATGGACGAGGATGTGTCCAGCACGCGCTAATGTTTAATATCCGCCAGGATAATAGAAAGGGAGGAAACGAGGGAAAGACCCAGACAGTTATGCAAATTTCCAGCATTATTTGTATATAAAGTGATGAACCAAGGGAATACCTTCTTGTGACGTGCAGCGCTTGGTGTGTGGAAAATTTTTAATAAAACATTACTTACGCAAATGTAATAGGTAATTGGTATATAAAAACAAGGTGTCAAAACCATAATTATTAGCCATAAACACGTAAAAAAATATTCAAATTTATATGCCAGATCAATAAATAAGAAATCATAAAAGCGAGCAGACAAAATATATATCGAAATAACCATAAAGTGGTATTTGAATATTCATAAAAAGTATGTACGTAAGGTCTTGGAATTTTAAGTTTAGGCGAGGAATTTTTTACTAGGAAAATGAGGCGTTTTTTATATAAGAAAACCTTGGACCTTGCCTGTTGTTTATTCATTTAATTAATTAATGTTAATCGAGATTATTAAAATAAACTGTTTTATGTTTTTAGTATATATTTTAAATGTACATATTTCTAAAGAGTTCACAGGTGAATACCCTTTACAGTTACCAACTTGGTACCCTTACAGATATTCCCTAAAAGTAAAAAAGAATATCCTGCAAAACGGAAGCGAAGTTCGAAGTGAAGCGTGCGCTCGTAAATTATTGTGGCCTCACACACAGATACGGAATACACACTCAGCGAGTGTCAGGATGTCCCTCTGCTCCTTGGTGTGTGTGCCAGTTTGTTTGCCCATTTGGGCCATCGTCCTTTCGTGTCCTGGCTGTCTAACATTGTCCGTTCATTGTCTTGCCATGGCCTGTTTTTTTATGCGGTGGAAAGGTGGAAAAGAGGAAAAGTGGTGGGGAAAATGGGGGCAAACTCGGGTGGAAAATGGTGGAACATCGGGGGTTGAGCTCTCCTTTCTGTTTGCCATTCAATATTGGCGCCATTGTGGTTCCCCGTCTCGGTGACTCCTGGCAAGTCCTTAACTCACCCCGCTGACCGCTGTCTGCCATAAAATGTTCAATTAGTTAATGAAAAATTTTCCAATTGGAAAACAACAACATTTGACTTCAGCTAACGACTTTGTCGGAGGGAAGAGGACTCGGACTCGGACTCCTTGCCTTCAGGTCGCAAATTTATGCATGTGATTTATGCACAACAACGATTGCCAATTACAATATCATTTCTCTTCTTGTCTCCTCGGCTTTGTGTTTGCATTTGTTCATTTTGTCCTCCGCCTTCGGCTCTCTTTTCTCCTTTATTTTTTCTGTTACCTGTGTGTGCCCCTCAGGTGTGCGTGTGTGCGAGGTGCCATTAAGAAATGTGTCAAAACATGTGAGGAATTATATAAGTTAAAATACAGAGTCAGCGGGGGGCTCGGAAACGAAGAGCCAGCAGGGAAAAAGGATAAGGAAGTTAGCCCGGGGATTAATCGATTTTTTTCGGGCTTCTTTTTGGGGTGAATAACTTTATTAAATTCTAGAGGGGTTTTATTTTATTAATAAATATAATGCAAACTTATTAAAAAATACAAAACATAAACATATCTTAAATAGTATAGTTAAAAAGAGGTTAATAAATGGATTTAAAATCTAAATAGTTGTATTTTGTTATTACAGCTTCTCTTATATTTACTTACATAAAATACATGTTTTTATAAAAACCTAATTAAAAAGTATTTAAATATTATTAACTATTCTTTATAAATATGCGTATCTTTAAATAAAATTTAATGAGGTTACAAAATGTTTAGAAAAAACTCAAAAACTTATTAAATTATAGGGGGGTTTTAGGTAAAGTATGAACCTCATTTTATAAAAAATATAATGCAAACTTACTTATATGCTAAACATAAACATACCCCAAATAGTATAGTTCAAAAAGAGTTATTAAATGAATTTAAAATTTTGTTATTACAGCTTCTCTTATATTTAATTACAGAAAAAAAAGTATCCTAATGTTTAGAACAATTCTTTGTAAATATGTATATCTTTTAATAAAATTTAATGAGGCTACACAAATTCCAGAAAAAAACTCTAGAAACTGTTAAAGATCTCTATCAACTCCCTCACGCATTCTCAAAGTAAACTTCGGCGTCAAATTTGAATTAGAGCAGAACATTGGTCATTGGCACGTTCTCCTCGCGAAGCCCTTAACCCCCGACAGCCAGAATCAAGAGTCAACAACTCTCGCTTTGTTTTACTTTCCCAGCAAACAGAAATTAAAGCCAGGGAAAAATAATAGAGAAGCGCGCACAGGAAAAGCCAAACGGATGACACAAATTCTGGAGAGGTGGTGGCAGAGAGACAAAAAACAAAGCGTGGAAATGGGGAAATCGCGTCAAGGGAAATGATGGAAATGGAAATAGAAGTGGAAGTGGAAACGAGAAAAATATTGAGAAGACTTTGGCGCGCGGCGTTCGGTAAACAAAAGAGAAAAATACCAGTAAAAACATTCAGCAAACAGTCAGAAATGGTTGACCGAGCATCAATAGAGCGGCTAACTCGCTGGATTTTCACCCGTGGAAAAAGCCCAGGGCGAAAAACAAAGGAAAACTCATAGTGCGGGAGTTTCCTGTGCCCACTGCGCAGGGCGACGGCTAATGAAGCCTGAAATCGATTTGTGTTCGATTTTTGTACGATTTGTGAAATGATTTCCATGCACACAATGATGATCTCTGATCTCTGATCGATTAGAACGAAGGGAGAGCCACTGCGGCAGCTGAGGGGCAAACACCTGAGGCACTTAAATCCACCTGAAGCCACCCACCGTTCAAGAGGGGACTCCTGCGAGACAGGCAGCTGTTGCCATCTCGAAATCCCCGAATTTACAGCATTCCTCCTCCTTTTAGTGGAATCTCTCTTTTCACATTCGGAATTTACGATCGCCGCCTTTGTTTGCCGCTTCTCGGCGATGGTCCTCTTTTTATTGGTCTCTCTGTTTTGCTCACGCATTCTTTGCACTGAGAAAAATAGTCCAAACTGTCTATAAAATAAAATAAAACCGATACAGGCAAGAAAAGTAACATAAGAGTTGGAAAACACAATGCAAACATTTTATTTTAATTTAAAAGAGTGTTTTTATTGAATTGTGTGATTACAAAACCTTAATTTTGTTATCGTAGTTTTTATATAGATTCTTCTTTATATCTTTGATTTATTTTCTTGGCTTAACTTTTTCAATGTGCTTTATTTCGTTGTCCAAATCGTAGTGTGACCGTAGTCTTTGTTTTACTTAATACAAATTTTCTTAATGTCTTATCTCATCTCAAATTGACACAGCGGAATTGGAACTTAAAGGCGGAAATTTATATTTCCATAATGCTACGTTTACAAAATGCTAAGAAGGCTGCACCATGTATTCAGTTAATGCTAACAATTTAATTTATTTATGGAATCTTAAAAATGTTATTTAAATTCAACATTTTAGTTCCAATATAATATTTTTCCAAGTGCACTTGCCCGATAGCAATGAAAAGGAAACAAAACGAGGCACCAGCTCGGAGTCGAAGGTGTCAAGTGTTCTGGCGTTATCTTCTGCGGCTGCTGCCTGCTGTTGGCTGCCTCTTGTTTGTAGGCCAAGTTCTCCTGCAACATCTTTTGGCCAAGAACAGAAAAAGCCGGGGGACCGCCGGCTTGGCATGTCTGTTTTCCAAATTGCGTCAAAAATTATCGCCATTAAATGTAGATGAGCGTTTAGTTGTAAAGTTATTGGCCCATAAATAATCCGGGCTTCGGTCGTTCGCGCGGATTCAGGTTCAGAATCAGGCATCATCTGCAGGCTGTTTGTTTATTCTCTCATTCGTTCCTTCCATTCATAAAAGGCCGCTGATTTATGGAGCGAGCCGCATGGCGGAAACATTTGATTGCAGCGAAAATTTCGCCGTAAATTAAAATTCATTTACTGATTGGAAATAATTAGAAGAAGTCGGGGAAAATTTCACAGGAATTTTCGCAGAAAAATTGTGTGCTAATAAAAGAAAAGAGACAGAAAATAAACAACAGAATATGCCAATCTTACATATCTTTAGATTTTCTAAACAGTTTTTTTTAGCTTATTGAGGTTTTATAGCCCTTTAAAATAAACGAAATTAAGAACAAAAATTAGTTTATTTACTACAAAAATCCGCGCATCCAGTCGCAGAGTAGGCCAGATCAACAAGCGCAGAAATTGATTATTCAAGTGAGGATGACATAGACCCCGAATCTCTGGGGATAAGTCGAGAAGATTTAATGAAATTTATTGGGTTAACCGATTAAGTTGTTAAGGACATGGGAAACTACGTTAGCCTTATCTGTCATATGAAGATATCGATTAAAAATTAATGAAATCGATTTACATGGGCAACTTCCTTAGCCTTATCGGAGAGTACGAGACAGAGGTGTTAATTCGATCAGAAAAAAAATGTTCTTACTGGATCCCAGTTAACGATGATGAGTGGGTCGGACTAACCAGACCCAAAAAGAATTTGTTCTTTTAAAAAACCGAAAATAAACAACAGAATATGCCAATCTTACATATCTTTAGATTTTCTAAACATTTTTTTAGCTTATTGAGGTTTTATAGCCCTTTAAAAAATACGAAATTAAGAACAAAAATTAGTTTCTTTACTACAAAAATCCGTGCATCCAGTCGCAGTGTAGGCCAGATCAACAAGCGCAGAAATTGATTATTCAAGTGAGGATGACATAGACCCCGAATCTCTGGGGATAAGTCGAGTGGGTTTAATGAAAGTTATTGGGTTAACCGATTAAGTTTTAGTTATACGAAATTAAGAACAAAAATTAGTTTATTTACTACAAAAATCCGCGCATCCAGTCGCAGAGTAGGCCAGATCAACAAGCGCAGAAATTGATTATTCAAGTGAGGATGACATAGACCCCGAATCTCTGGGGATAAGTCGAGAAGATTTAATGAAATTTATTGGGTTAACCGATTAAGTTGTTAAGGACATGGGAAACTACGTTAGCCTTATCTGTCATATGAAGATATCGATTAAAAATTAATGAAATCGATTTACATGGGCAACTTCCTTAGCCTTATCGGAGAGTACGAGACAGAGGTGTTAATTCGATCAGAAAAAAAATGTTCTTACTGGACTCCAGTAACGATGATGAATGGGTCGGGCCAACACAACCAGACCCAAAAAGAATAAATAAAATATAATTTATTTATTTTTATTTTTTAATACTAAACCTGAACTTAAAGAGCTGTGGCGTATTAGTAATTCCACTATCAGAAAAAAAAGTAAAATAACAGTAAGCATGCCTATAAGGGATACACCGCCAGGCACTGGAAGAACGGCTGTTGGTCCGGCAGCCACTGGAAGGACGGCTGCTGGTCTGGCAACCACTCGAATGACAGCTGGTGCAGGCGGCATCCATGGCTGTCACCCAAAAATTTTTTTCCAGCAAGTGGGAAAGCTGTAGTCTAGTATGGCCGACTGTGAGGACACCAGTCGGCACCAAGCAGATTTCGCCAATGACTTCGCTTTGGTTCTGCCGCCTTCCGCCATGGCGCCATCGGCTGGGTGACAGTTATTGATACCGCCTGCACCAGCTTTCATTCGAGTGGTTGCCGGACCAGCAGCCGACCTTCCAGTGGCTGCCGGACCACCAACCGATTTTCCGGCGGTTGGCGGACCAGCAACCGTTCTTCCAGTGGCTGCCGGTGTATCCCTAATAAACATGCTTACTGTTATTTTACTTTTTTTCTGAAAGTGGTATTACCAATACGCCACTGCTTTTTAAGTTCAGGGTTTTTTTAAGTGGTATTAAAATTAATAAAAAAAAAATATTTTTTTTAAACTAAATTTTTTTCCAAAATCCGTGAGTGTCGTTACTGGGTTCCAGCAAGAACATTTTTTTTTTTTTTTATCGGACTAACACCTCCGCTTTGTACTCGCCGATAAGGCCGAGGTAGTTGCCGTGATCTTTAAACTCGATGTCCTTCCCGTTGTTCCTAGGCAATGAGTCTCATGAGTCTCATCACTGGAATCACCGTTTAAGGTATCCATAGTTTTGTGCTGTGCTCTGAATTTTTCCCTTGTTAGACGTTTGGGTAGATGGTGGATGGTGTCATGTGAACAGAAATTTCAAATTTTCACCATCTTCTCATCGTTTCCTCTGTAATCACTCTAGTGTGCAAAGGCTATTAAGAACTAAACATTAACATTATAACACATTAAACACGAGGGAAAGGCTTCACAATACATATTGGACGTCTGCGATCATCCCAGAAAAAACTAGCTGCTGCTGAATTTTCATTATTTGAGCTGAGTTTGAGTTTATTTATAATAAACAAAAATAAAAAAGAAATAAAATTGTTTTATTGCTTATACTGAACATATAAAGTAATAAATAATAAAAAAAAAAATATTTGAGCTGTACCATGAAAAAACAGTGTATTAATATTAGAAATCTTAAAAAAAAAAAGTTTGCAGATATTGAAGGGCTTTTTACCTTATGGTTTTAATTTTATAAACACCGGATTACAATTAGCAATTACAAGAACAATCCAAAGGACCTTATCGTAGGTCAAGACACAAAAAAAAATAGCACATTGAATATTGTTTTACTATATACATATGTATATGTAGTACATATGTGTGTACATTAGTTTAATATACATATCTGCATACATATAACACAATAAATTTGGAAAGAGTATTTTCAATCTCTGACTTCGTCGTGGCGACATTACCCTGGAATTGAACACACGAATTAAAAACCAGGCTACATACCACGTGCTTTTTCGCAGAATCCTTACCTTGATGTGGTAAAACTAGTCACTTTTCTTTGTTTAAGTTTTTAGCAAGATTGTTTAGTTTAGGCTGTAGAAAGGGGCGTGCCTATCTTCCGAATTGCAAGGGAAAATGCTTGACAAATTGGTGAAAATGAACGCCACAAACTAAAAGCCGGCAAAACTTTATTCTTAAAAGGGCAGCGTTGCCACGTCGTTCGAAACTAGGTCAGCACAACATCGTGTTCAGTTTCAGGGCTGAGTGGCCAAATGAGTTTTTTTAGCTATTTTTCACATTAGTTTAATAGATCAGCATACATATAACACTATAAATTTGGAAAGTGTTATCGCAGTTTATCTTTGGATTCTTATTTATTTCGTCGATTTTATTTGGAAGTTCTTATTTTCAATGGGCTTAGTTTTCAATTATAATTTGCCTGTTATGCTAACAGGGCTACACTACTACTCGTAGTACTCAGTTAATGCTAACATAGTTCTCACTTAATGCTTACAAAAGAGTATTTTCTCTTCTTATATCCATATCCGTACGTTTTGATTATTGGTGCCATTTTCCAGAGCAGGCCGCTCTCGGTTCTCCTTTAATCTCTGACTTCGTCGTGGCGACATTACCCTGGAATTAAAAACCAGGCTACATACCACGTGCTTTTCCGCAGAATCCTTACCTTGATTATGTGGAAAAACTAGCCACTTTTTTGTTTAAGTTTTTAGCAAGGTTGTTTTGTTTAAGCTGTAGGGGGTGCCTATTTTCCGAATTGCAAAGGAAAATGCTTGAAAAATTGGTAACAAACTAAAAGCCGGCAAAACTTAATCGTTTTCAGTTTCTTGGCTAAGCGGCCGCATGGATCTTTTAGCTATTTTTTACATTAGTTTAATATATCTGCATGCATATAACACAATAAATTTGGAAAGAGTATTGTCTCTTCTTATATCCATATTCGTAAGTGTTGATTAATGTTGCCAATTTCCAGAGTATGGCACAAAACAATACTAAATACCATACAAAAATATCTTATACATGTAAAAAATTCATTTTATCTCTTTTACTTTATTATTATATCGCTCATGTCGTCACTGACGTACATCCTCTTACGCGGCACACATATGCCACATCCCCGTTTTTTAGCTGCTTTTCTTTTGCATATATTTGTTAGTCGTCTGGTGTGTATAAAACTTGTGAGCCGCGTTTTCCGGTTGTAAGTATACAGCTAATTTTTGACAAATCCATTACCACACACCACGAAGATGATTAATCGATTAAGCAAGCACACGAGTGTCTTTTTATTTTTTTAACGTACCTATTTAGATTGACACCGCAGCTAAGAATATATTCAGAAATACTCAGGATAAATCGCTCACAATCGTAGATTTTTAATGTAAATTGTCTGAATTATTTTTTTTAGCGACGGCATTAACTAAATTTGGACTGCATTTAGTGCTACTATTAATCGAACCGATATATTTTTATTGCAAATATGGATGCGTGACGACAAGTGACGGTTGCGCTCCTTAAATTAAAAATCCACTTACTCATATGTAAACTTACAATTTTAATCAAAAACGAGAACGTGGTCCGGTGTTCTTTCTAAAGAAAGTTGGGATGCTAGATCAATATACGGCGATGCCAGATCAATTAAATAAATTGGCAACTCTTAAATCCTGCCAGATCGTTCGCACGGCACATCGTTTTACTGACAATGACTTTCCGACATTCCGCGCGAACGATCTGGCCGATTTTTGCCGATTTTACGCAAAAGTTTTGGTGGGAATATAAATATATTTAAAACCTTGAATTTATTCTGCAGAATTTTTTTCAAAACGGGAATTTAGGAGAAATAAAATAAATGGGAGAAACCGGGGGAAATTTCACATGAATTTTCGCGGAAAATTGTATGACAATAAAGAAAATTAACTATTTTTGTGTGAGACATTGTAGTTGTAAAATAGAGATTTCTTAAACATGGAAATATTACTGATTTACATGTAGCATTGAACTATTATTATTTGTATCTTAGTGAATTATGTTCAATTACATATAAAATTAAAATTTGCGCGCCTAAAATAAAAATGCACTTGAATAATTCACCTCCGTGGTGAAAATATAAGCAGAGCTGCCAGATCTGCCAAAAAAGCGCTCAATTTCAAACCTAGAGGGCGTGCTGGCGCCATCTATGGCCATGGATCTCAACTTAAGAACTTGGAGTTTTTGCCTTGGCCGTAAGGTGGCGCACCATTGGTTGCCAAATAAAAGTACAAGGTGGCGCTGGTGAGAAATTTAAAAAATAAACTTTTATTTAATAATTTTACCAACCTGTGATCCACATGCTCGCCCATATAAACCAGCTTTTCTTCACCTGTATTTCCTGTGTTATTTTTATCGAAATTATTCTTCAAGCAGCCTTCAACCCGTCGACTTTTAATGGCTTTATAGCTGCAAGAAATGGCTGGAAAATTCTTGGGCATTCCAATGGACTCGGCATAGAACATGACAGCGCGATTGTGACTGCAACTATCTTTTAAGTTACAGAATAAATAAATAGATGTAGAGAAATCCCTGAAAATAAACAAGCTTACAAGCTTCGTGAAGGAGCTTACTGGCGGCAATCAGATCCACATCCTCGCAGCCCGGCTGCGGAGTCTGTCCGAAATTGGGATAAAAGTCCACCACTCCACGGGGTCGAAGATCTCCGAAGAGCGGATAGTCTGTGTGTATGACATCCACAAATTGAGCGGCATTCGAGTGCAGGCTATCGTCGGCGCGACTCGAGAAGAGGGGCAGAGCGGGATCCAATCCTGTGACTCTTCCCAGGGTTCCATTAAAATAGCGACCAATGCGTCCTGCAATGTGAGCTCCCAGGCTGTGGCCAATGACATGAACTCCTTCGGCTGAGATGCCATGTCGTTGCAGGAACTCCTCCAGTACTTTGGCCAGAATTCGACCCACTTTCTTGATGGCCAGGCGCGAGGTAGGGTAATCCAAATTGGCCGCGGGACCCCAATCGGCCACCAGGACATTGTCATAGCCCTGGGCGGTGTAGGCTTTGAGATGAAGGTATCCTTATACTTAATAATCCCTTAATAATGTAAATATTCTCACCATTTCTCAGTGGCATTATGGAGCTATGAGTCCTTGATCCCAAATATCCGTGCACAATCAACTTGACAGAATCCAGCCTTTCCACCTGCTCCACCTTGCCCAGCAGCAGTTCCTCAGATGCTTCCGATGCCCTCAGGTAATATATATTGCTCTGATCCACCAAAGTGTCCAGCAGAGCGGCCTGCAGGCCCAGAAACTGACACAGGATGGGCGCCAGACAAAAGCTGGTCTTGGCCATGTCTAAATCAATGCACTTCAACTTTGCGAATGAACTTGAAGCCCCGCTTATTTATATACCCGATACATGGCATGCTACATGCTACATTTTGCCTAATCGATCGATTAGCGCAATTCCCCCCAGAGAGATGACGCACTTGGAGGTGAGTACACATAACATTACTGTATTATCTAGGTATTAAGTAATTTTCCATAAATATTACACACATATACACGCACAGACAGATCCAAGGGGGCTAAAGCTAGGGTTAAAATGCAAGCGATACTCAATCTCATTTGCGATTTGATTCGATTCCGATTCGATGCTGGGTTATCCCTGATTTCGGAGATGGCAGTTGGCTGAGAATATAGTTTTTAAGAGGGCCTCTAAATCAGTTTACTAAGAAAACAATTTCAAAAGGTGTCTAAAAGAATGCTAAGAATTTCTTACAATATTTTATGGCCTACTTTTAGACAAATTTTAAAGAGATTTCAATTTTTAGTAGATATTCGAGGCACTCCTTCATATTAATATCGGGGTGCCTCTAGTCTCTAAATCGAACTTTACTTAGAAAACGTTTTCAAAAGATGTCTAAAAATAGGCTACGAATTTTTGATAATATTTTATAGCCTACTTTTAGACACCTTATTAAGAGATTTCAATTTTTAGCAGATATCCGAGGCACCCCTTTATATCAGTAATATATTCTACCGCCTGGCTTCCTCCTCATTAACAGGACGTATCATCAGACGCACCCTCCTCAGCGAATAGTCCTTGCCCTGGAACGTGTCCCAGAAGATTCCAGTCTCTCCAGCTCGGGCGTAGTTCTGCTGGAAGTACTGACCCAACAGGTTGCTGGTGCCACAATTATTGTACCATCCAGCACCCTTGTGCTTCTGGGCGCAGCTGCAATCGAGGCAGTTATCGTTATCGTTGTCCACGGTACTGAACTTGGCCCCAGCATGATAGGACAGAGAATCTCCCGCCGACGGCGTGAGGTCGTTCTGGAATCTGCCCAGCAGGTTCAGTGGATACAGCTCCTTCTCGCTGCCAATGGCAAAGGTGGAATATCCCGCATACGCCACGTTGCCCGCAAAGTCCTCCAGGACTATCCGCAGTTCATGGATAGCGGAAGAGGTCAAAGCATGGAGCTTGTTCAGGCCAATGAAGAAATCGCCAGCCAGATTGCCAAAGCCATCCTTGTAGTCCAGCCAACCGCGTTCGAAGTTCAGCTCATCGGAGCTGCGGTTCAGGATCACCGTCCAGTCCTCGTCGCAGGCCACATAGAAGGACTCCGACTCGGGCGTGAGCTGCACCTTGAGGATGCCTTCGATGGCCAGGAACGACTGCTGGCAGCTGCTGGGCGGTCGGACGAAGGACGAGGCTGCCGGGAAGCCACCGCCCGGTCCCGAGGGTCCATAGAAGATGGGCGGCTGACCTTGACCTGGTCCTTGGCCCAGGCCCTTGCGATGGGACACACGACGCTGGCGGCTGGCAAGGAATTAATTATGTTAATTAGTAATTATAATATTCCCTGCTTACTTGATGGACTGAGCGAGCTTGGCCACATCCCACTGCACAGCCCGCACATTGAGAGCCGTGGAGGTGAGGAGGGTGGCCAGGGCATCCAGACGATCCGAGACAGACAAGCTGGAGGCATTAAAGTCCCGAACATCATACTGATCCTGGGGAGCGGCTCTAACAGTGCGCGATAAATCTGTTTAAAATTTTAATTATTATTATAAAATATTACTCTAAGTACAGTTAAGGAATTAGCACAACATCCACATTAATCTCACAACACCGAGTTCTGGGGGTTACCGTTCATCTTTCTGCGATTTCGGAGCCTGTGCTTCAGCTCCCTAACAGCCCGCGGGCCGAAAACCTTATCGCTTTCACCTTTTAGCTCGTCCAGCGTGCTCCTGGACAGACGCTGGATGTGCTCGAAGCTGTCCAGACGCTGCTGGAAGTCCAGTTGCTGGGCCTTCATCGATTCCATGCGAGCCGCACTGCTGTCCACCAGTTGATCCAATCTGGAAAAGGTATTTATTTATAAAAACGCTTTTTCCAAAACATTTTTTCAAATTTTTTTTCAATATATTATTTGTACATAATCGAGAATTATAATAATCGAGATAATCTATAAAATGGCTAAGAGTATGCAAAATTTAAGGTCTTTCTGGGAGCATTTTAAAAAGCATTTGAAAAAAATAACAAAATGTTATTTTTACTTATTAAGTCAATTTGTAGATTATTTAACCAAATTAAATTAAAACAAACGTAAACGTTCCGAATTGAAATTAGGGCTGTTTTCCCTAAGTTATGATTATTTTTAGCTTTGATTTAAGGATATCAACTTTATACTTTCACGCTTTAAATGCTTTAAATAATTTAAATATAAATATTTAAATACTTAATATATTTATTAAATATTTAATATATTTATATATATTTAATATATTTCAATATATCCACAGAAATGCCGATATGTTGATATTTTCATCAAAGATAAGCTAACAATACAGTCAAATAAAAATAAAATCTTTAAGATTGTTCTAAGTAGCACTGAAGCAATTAATATTGTACTATAGCTACTAGAGCTTTGTCTGCTATCAGGGAGACCCACTTGCAGCGACCTCCCTGATTAGGCTCTTGTTTTATTTACATTATTCTCCATTTCTTTGTGGTTCCGCTCGTTTATCAAGTATGGAATTCTTTTTTCGAATTTGGCATTTGCTGGCTTCCATCCCCTTTTTCGATCGTAAATAAGACCGGCTAATTAAAGACAACAAAGCCGAAAATATATTAACCAAACAGGCTGCACAGCGTGAAACCGAACCGAATGATAAACACTCTCCGCAAATGTGCGAAAAAATTGGCAGAAAATTCAGCGGTATTCGGCGGAATTTTAAAAATAAATTTGGCCATAAAAACCGATGCGATTGCTTCATTCATGGTTAATTGTGAGCATCATTAGACACTTGCTTTGTTCTGCCAATCACAGAGTCACGGAAAAGTGCCAAATTCCAATAGATATTATTGCCTCATGTTGTTTTTAAACATACTTTTCTACCGGTTTGGTACCGATACTATTTCATCATCATCATAATGATGATGTGCCTATGCGAAACCAAACCAGTTAGCCCCTCTGATAATACCTATACCCACTTCTTATCGATGACTTCCAGGCGATGGCGCTGGTCCTCGTCCAAGGTCACCAAGATCCCAACACGATCGTGGAGATTCGTCATCAGCTCCTTGTAATCGCATCGAGCAGGATTCAAAGGGATTGGGGTGCTCTGGGGGAGAGAGAGGGTTATATGCAAGAGGGAAATACACAAATCATTAAGCACACACGAGGCCAGCGCATTGAACTTGTTCTGGCCAAAACGAAACCTGCTGCCGCCGTTGGCCAAAAGTCAGCGAGTCACCAGACTTAATAAATTCACATTACAGTGGACGATCGAAAGAGTAAACACACTTGAGGGTGATTGTAAAATACGAGGGAATATATGCATTTTAAGCCACAAACTTGTTGTTTTGAATTCACATAAAATCACTTCGAGTTATGTTAAGTATTTTGTATACTTTGCATTGCGAACAAAAGAGCAATCATATTATTTTTTTCTAGTTTGCATTTTCAGACACCAGACACTTTTTGTAAAATATTTATCTTATGCGTAGCTTTTAGCTTGTGATTTCTATAAGCAGTCTCTTTGGCTACTCTTCATTTGTTTATTTATGTTATTTTATAGCTTTTGCTGAATTGAGTATAGGTGCTTTTTAATGGCTTCCAAGAAGGCTCAGAAACGCATTAATTATACATTTTTAAAATATATTTGGGTGTAGCGCAGCCATTAATTTTGATGTATCATTAAGCAAAAAGTGGCAAAAAACGTATCTTAGTAAAGTATATATATCTTTTCATAAAAAAAAGTATTCATTCGGTCTTTAATAATATTATTCTTTTGGTACATATTTTATATATAGACATTCTTCTCCATATAAAGTGTCATTATATTAATCGAAAGCCCTCTTAATAAAGGAACTCTTTCACAACACTATAAAATGATATTGTTTATTATTTGATTCAAGTGTTATATATATTTTTAAATTAAAAAACTTTAAACTTATAATTTTTTTTGTTCATGTATTATATATATTTTTCAATTAGAAAACTTCAATTAAATTATTTCCAGTTCCCTTTTGTATTTTGGCATTACTCTTTGTATTTAAGATAAATATTTCGATCATCCTCTGCCTGTATTAACACTGTAAACGCACTCGGAAGTTGTTGCGCACGCGCGACCGTGCCGGCAGTGGAGGCGGGGCCTGGGTTACACCCGGTGCTTCCACCAAGGAAGAACCAGTGGCAAAACCACAGATCGCGACGAGCAGAAACCCGATGGCCAAAGCCACTAATTTGGGCCTCATCATTTTGTCGCTTTGTGTTTACGCGCCGTCGCTCGGATCAAAGCAATCCAACGTCAATCAGTCACTAATTTTGATGCCCAGCCTTGGGTCGGGCTGTCTTGATCAATCAAGATCTATCAAATCACACAGATCACTACGGATTACGTCCGTTCTGGTCGAGACTCGCGATGTTACTGAGCGTATATTCCCAAGACTCGATTGGGAGACTCCCTCTCTGAGGAGCTTTTTAAGCAATAAGCTTTCGAGAGATGTAGATGCCAAGCACTGGATTCTTTAAGATTGTATGGTATTTATTTTTTTCTTGCTTCTCTATTCTAGTGATCGTCGGAGAGTCTTCGCTTTGTTTACATGTCTACTGAGGAGACGGGAAAAAATCCCCCAGGGTTTTTGGCTTCTTTGGGCCTGTCAATCACCCGGGTGACGACTACTTAACGCGCGCGGCATGCCAAATGGATTTGCAATGGCTTGTTTAGAGCGGGATGAGCACCAGCTGGGAATTAATAATTGGCAGAGGATTTAAGAAAGATAACTACTAGTCTTTAGTCTGTGGTTTTAGTGGCATTTCAATGGTAATTTTTTGGAAAGAGAGACGAGAGTTTGAGTAATACTTTAAGCCGATTAATTAGGGAACTGATAGTCGAAAGCAATAATTTAATTCTTTTAACAAGAGTCAATATATAAAAACTTATTTATGCATTTAAGTAAATTCTGTTATAGCTTTTTAAATTAATTTAAATATAAATAAATAAGAGGAACAACTTTTCTCTAATAATACTGATCTGAAAAATATACACAAATTATTTTCTGTGCAGTTATGGTTAATTTTTTATGCAAATTAAATTGGCAAATTGTATGTGGATTGATTACTTAGCAAACATTGCCCAGAGCCTTACCTGCTTGAGCTTGGCCTTAAGTCATTAATTCTAGACCAAGTTGAATGCTAATTAAGTGAATTAAAAAGAATTACCTCAAAGAATAATCAGAATAAAGAACTTAAATAAAGAAAAGAATTACTGAAAAGAATAATCAGAATCAAGAATTGAAATAAAGTGTAAAATAGGCAAAGAACTGCTTGAACTTTGTTTGGCCATAACTTCTGCTGCTAAGACTTCAAATAATTAAATACTTATTTTCAAATAAGTAGCAGCCATAATAATGATTAACTGCCTGTAAACCTAGTTTCCCATTTTAATTGCAAGCTAATGCTGGGCATTGCCATCTTGCCTCGGAACGTAGCTTGCATAGCAATTAACGTATGCAAATGCCAGTCCATTGACACTTTGTAGAGAAACCTGCCTCAACCTGGCATGTGCCCTGGGATTGAGATCGATATTCAAGAACTGCTCCGATAAGAAAGGGTTTGCCTGATGAGTAATCTCGAGGGGTCTGGCACTCGCCCAAGTGGGCTGGCGGTGCCTCTGTGATTTTCCCCACGACGTTGACAGGCTATTTATAGAGAGTACTACGCGTATACACTTTGATTTATATGGATTTTGGCCTTAGCCATCGTCGTCATCGAGTGGAAATATAATGTAAACCTCACGAGCAGAATAAATATGGATGCGAATGCATTTTTTTAGAAGGCTTAACAACTTGTTCACGATGATTGCTGTTCCGCATTATGTCACATTTAATTACAATAGCTTCGATGGGTTTTATGGGTTTCTGAAGGTTTGCAGCTGCATCCGAGTTGGTCACTGGGCTGCCAGGGAACCTTTTGCGATTGTCGAGTCGTGAGGCGCTGGAGATGCTCGCCTGCAGATACCCAGAGACAGGCCCGAAGCTAAAAGCCAACTCTAGTTGCGGCCAAGATGAATAGATGAATTGCCGGGGCCAGAGATGACGCAATCCCCGCTCGGAGGGAATTGGGAAAAAAGTTTCTTAACATCTAACATCCAAGTATATGTATATTGTTTGCCCGAAAAAAGAGTTGTGTCATTTACATAATTAATGCCTTTTGGGGTTCGCCGAATGCTGTGGGAGGCTACGGGCTATGGTTATGGTTATGGGTATCATAGCCTCCCATTTTCCGCCAATGACTTGTCATCCTCTTGAATTATTTCAATTGCTCGGAATTGGGCATGGGTTAATTTCAAAGCATGCCAGCATTTCGAATAATCAAAAATTATTAGCCTGTCGTTTGGCATATTTATGGCCCGGGGACAGCCCATTCATTAATCAGAGCTTCAAACTGGAGCATAGAATAATTATAAGGCAGGAAAAATATATATTTATGTAAATGGGATGCTGAAAGAAGTGTATATATATTTATTAGAAAACCTTTAAAATACAAACACTGTAAATTCTTGAATTTTCCTTGGCCTTGGCCGTTTTTTATTTAATATTAAATTATTGTACAGGTTGAACTTATATTCAAATTGTATTTAGTGGCCATCCATTTTGTGTTAAATCATAAACATTCAATATTTTGTCCCATTTTCCTTGCTTATTCCCTTCGAATATTGTTGTTTTTTGCTCATCTTTCGCTACTTAGAAATCAACTACAAATATTTACAAAATTCTCTCCGTTCTTCTTATACTTTTTCCGCGTTTTTCTCTTCGCTTTGTTTAACTATACAAAAATGCTTACGAGGTAAACATAAAAATTGCATGCTCCATCTACTAACTCTATTATATCGCCTAGACTGCTGCTGCTGCATCGAGAGTTCTTCGTAATTTGTGTTAATAGATTTATTTGTTTTGTTTTTAACAAAGGTACATTAAATATATTTACGACAAATTCAATGCATTAAAATTATTTAAGTTTCTTATACTCCGCTTTTACCTTTCGTTCCTCACAGGGCTCCGCAAAAACTCTATTTGGGGGGAGGAATACCCTGCCGCTTAGCTACTAGAATAGAATACAACTAGAGAGACACGTTCCGCTAAAAACATTCTTAGTTTATTTACCATTTCGATTACGTTTAGGGATTAGCTTAGTTCTCCTGTGACTTTTCTCTTAGCTTTTTGCTCTTTGCTCTTCTCGAATGTGTTGTGCAAAAAAAATAATCAATTAGAGAGTGGAAAATGCCTCGAAAAATCATTGTCGTGTTTGATAAAATTGCATACATGTTTTGGGAAACGAAAACCAGTTCAATCTATGCTTAATTTCGTTCCGATACGATTCGATTCGATTTGTTCCATTGTTGGCTCGTTGGCTTAAAAACTATGGACGTAACCTTCGGGATGGGAAAAGTGCTAAAGTGCGTTGTTAGCTTTGTTTGCGATTTCTGATCTCTCCTCTCAATGCCTATAATTAATGGGGGGAAAACATTTCGCAGAAAACCGAAAATACAAAATCCACTGTATTTCCTTCAATTTTGAGTGCGTGCAAAATTTTGCTTCGGTTTAATGTACTTTTCTTCTTTTATTTTCCTTTCTTTCCTTTGCTTCTTTTCTGGCTAGCAAATAATTCTAAACAATTTTGCCTCTACTTTTTGTTGTCTAAAGTGCCTAGTTTTTCATTTAGTTTAATTGTTTATCTCATTTCGCATGTGTGTGTGTGTGTGTTTATCTTGCTGCAGTGTGTTAGTAGTGTGTGTTTCGTGTTTGTGTGTTTTGCATACTTTTTTCATAAATCACAGAAAAAGTTTATTCATTTGAAATATTTTGTTGTTTTTTGTTTTTGGTTTTGTTTTCGCTTTAGTTTAAATTTTTACGTTTTTCTTCGCTACAAAATATAATCGCTGGCCTCGAGTTTATCCCTTGATAAACCCTTGAGAATCTGGCCAGGACTCGCTGATCGTAGAATCTTAGCAATTTGATTGCCTACAACTCAAATTGGCTCATAGATTTTCTGTTTTACTTGATATTCATAATATATATTTTGTTCTACTCTCAAATCGTTTTTGATTCATCTTTACTTGTTTCAAAACCATGTGAAGTGTCTTTGATTCTTAATTTGCACATTTGTTAGCTCTTCTTTGAACTTCTCTTGAAATAGTCCTCTCTCTGGGCTTTTGCTTTTTGGCCTTTACGTTTCTTAGATTTATGGTAAATGGATTGGGCTCCTCGACTACGAACTCTATGTAAAATACTTGGTTAGAGGTTACTTTAGTGTTTAGTTTGATGGCTATTTTATCTCGAATTTACTCGCGGTTGATTGCTAAAAATTTGATTCTACTATTTGCGTTCTTTGCTAGTTTTAATTGTTTATCTATTCGCTTAAGTTTGCATCGAAAATGTTGTGACCGACCTCTGACCTCTGACTTTTGACTAAATGTTTCTAGGAATCATCAATCATCACGCATCTGCAAAAAATAAATAATAACAATACAAGAAAACAAAATATGATAAACATAAATGGTATAAATGATTTAAATTTATTGTTTGTTTTATATATAGTATATCTCTTTAGATTGTTTTACTTGCTTTTTACATAAATTCATTTAATAGTTACAAAATTATCACTTAAACAGCGCAGCGATCTTTTCTTTTATTTTATTTTAATTTATAATGACAAAAAGGAAAACATAAAATAAACATAAAATTTTAAAAGAGCTGTGTGAGTGGAAATTAAAGCTAGAAATGTTGGCTGATTGTGCTTCTTCTGTAAACCGAAATTGATTTTGAATAATTACTTGGTAATAAACGTACATTTTTGATTAATTGATTGTTTAATTTTTTCTCTACTAATTGCACGCGATTAAAGCAATCAATAAACATTCCTTCATGGATAACTACAAATAAAAATCAAAGAATATAGAATGGAAACGAAACACAGACGAGCAGATATTATATAACGCCAACGCTCTCACTCATTGCAAACTCTAAGGCCTAGCTTTAAAAGTAGATTTTTTGTTTAGCTTACAAATGAAAATACAGAAAAACACTGACTAAACTGAGTATCCTTTTCGACTTTTTCGGCTGCAGGATGATGGCGAAATCTAGGCTAACTTCTGACTGAAAATAAAAAATGCCGCCTCACTCCACACACACTCTTCTGTTTCCATTTCAAATCGAATAAACTATAACTAACGAATAGTAACTAAAAATTATAGTACAAAACTTCTGCGCGCCGAAGAAGAAGTTCCTCTTTCACATATATTTATATATGGCTGTCGATTGCCGCGATGATGCGATATTAGGTTGATTGACAGTGTTTGATAGGACAGGATCGATCGGTGATGGGTGGATATTGAGGACTGGGATATCCTAACAGTAGAAACGTACGCCATCCACAGAGAGGACCTGCTTTAATTTTCATTTATTCTGTCGATTTGGCTCCGTATAAAGCTGCACGCCTTCCACCGTGAATATTGAGGTCTCTGTGGGGGTGAGAGCAGAAAAATAACAGTTTTGTAATTACTAAATTGCAAAAAAAATCATATAAGGGGAAAATATTGTTATTAAAAAGTTTAAATTATGACTGCATGTGTCGGGGCGTCTCCTGACCGTGACATAATTTAATTTACGGCCATCGACGGTCATGCGACAATTAAAATTGCCTTTGGGCAAATTACATTTTCCCAGCCAATACACACACATGATACACTCTATAGAAACCACGCAAAACCACCCCAAAACCACCTACAAAACTCACACAAATAGAGACAGAGGAGCCTCTGATGAGCGAAAGCTCTTTTAAATGTAGTTTTCTTTAAAAAAAAAATACAGAAAAAGTCTGTATGTAAAGTTGGAGTTCTTAAATCCCTTGAAATTGTGTCCAAAAGCACGCAATACAATTTTTTAAACCGTTTTTTATAGGTAATATAATTTTTTAGAACTTTTTGGAACATATTTCCAATAGATTTCAAAGCCCTGATGAGCGAGCGCTGTTTTCAATTACAGAAAGTACAAGAAAAAGCTGAATAATATTTGTATATAAAGTTAGAGTTTTGAAATCCCTTGAATAGGTGTCCAAAAGTATGCAATACAATATTTTAGATTTTTTTTTATAAGTAATAACATTTTTTAGAACAGTTTTGAGCATATTTTCAAAGGATTTCAAAAACTTTTAATTACAACACAAGTATTTAGAAACCGTTCTTTGTACTTCCTGTAAGAAATGAATTTTGTTATAAAATTATTTAGACTCAGGTTTCGCATAAATGTAGTTTATGGAGCCCTCACTGTAGCACACATCATGTATGTTACCCTGAAACCGCAAAAACCTCATCATGGGTGTGATGACCTTTTCCCTGGCCATGATAAATGAAGCGCATTAGTTGCGTTTTAATTGATTCTATCTGTCCACGCTTCGTATACGTAATATCACCCTCCCTTGTAATGAGCCTGAGGCTAGGGTTTTTTTTCAGTGACTGTGATTTAGCCAGAAATTAGCATACAGATCTCTGGATTTAAATATGGAAAAACAAAATGGAGCTACCAGAGTTCGGGCTTCGGGTTGTGTAAACAAATCACGCGCTAATCGCATTTTAAGCACACCGTTTAAGCTGCAAGTCCTGCGATCCAGCGAGGGGCATTTGCACTTCATTCATTTATTTTCTGCTTTTCCACTGCATTCTCGAGTGGCTTTGTATAACCCTAGTATACTATACCAAACTATATATTCGAGGGAGTGCATGTGCTCGTTTAAGGCCCTCTCTCTATTGCAGTTGAATTTCCCCCTAGCATTTGCCAAATTGCGGCCGAGAATGTTGTTCTCTGGTTGCTTAGGTTTTTCAGGGCTGGGCCCCTTAAATTTCCGCTTTCCATTTACCCAGAGTAGAAGCAGAATACGGAAGTGGATGTGCATTTTATTTACTCGAAAATCTATGGCTTTCGTAATGGGATTGCCCACAGCCAATTGGTCTTAGATACTCTCTGAGAGAGAAGGGATTAGTTAATGATGAACCCTTTATTTTCTTGTAATTTCTGCTGGAATAATTTTGAATTACATTTGGATGTTCACTTATCGCAATCTAATTAGTACAGCAACTTGATTTTCTGGCAGACTCCGCTCTATCTTTATTTGTCCAACAAGTTTGTCCTTTGCATTCATTCAGTTCGACTCCGTTCCGAATTTATTTTTCTCAACTTGTTGCAAAAAACTTTGCTGCCACCGCTTGAAATACAAATTAAAACTGGCAAATGCAATTACTGTTAACTATATATACCTAGGAAAGCCCGCGCTAAGCAGCCCTCAGATGGCGAGCAAGAAAACTGCTCCGGAAAGCAAACAAATTGTCGCGAAACTTAAATGAGTTGTCCCACCTTCCCTTGGACCCATTCAATCTGCCTCGAACTTTGAGCAAACATTGCATTTCATCCCTTTTTTCTGCTTTTGTTAATTGGTTTTCTTTGCCCGCCACAAAGACAATGCAGCAGCAAAGTTTGGGCCAGTCTTGTTTCGGCGTAAATGTTTAATGCATTAATTCCACTCAACTCACCGTCTGGCAATTCGTAGAGTTTCTTTGGCAGCTGCGCAAAGTACGGATGCTGCAGTGCATCATCGGCGCCCAGACGCTGCTCCGGATTCAGTTGCAGGAAGCCGTTCGCTATCGTCTCGCCCTCGATGATGTCGTACAGCCGTGGGAAGTTGTGACCCAGTTTCCGCGGTCGATAGAAACCTGCCGAAATGATGATGGGAAGGCGAAGATGTTTACAAAATATGTTAAAACTTGGATAAGCTAAGGAGAACCGAAACGGGGAATACCCTTAAGTTATTTCTAAAGTAAATTGGATATTTAATATATTTTTAAATGATAATAAACTAAACAAATATAAATGTAAGGGAAAATTAAGTTCTTATGGATACTATAATATATATTATATAATTATATATATATTATTAAAATATTTAATATATATATTTAGTCATCCGATCTTATCTATCTTAACTTATCTACTTCCCATAAATATAAGAAAGCTACTTGCCAAGTTTCAACCAGATAACTCTGAAATTGAGGGACTTTCTGACTTAGAAAATATATTCGCGGACAAGCGGACAAATTAACGGACACGAGGACATTGCCAAGTTTCAAAGATATAGTCCTCCGATCTTGTCTATCCTTACTTATCTGCTTCCTATAATTGCAAGAAATCTAATTGCCAAGTTTCAACCAGATTGCTCTAAAATTGAGGGACTTAAGGACATAGAAAACATATTGGCGGACAAGCGGACAAATTAACGGACACAAGAACCTTGCTAAGTTTCAAAGAAATTGATGAAAATTATATATATAGTTCATGGCTAAATTATAGATAACCCCTTACTTTTCCCAGGGTATAATTAACATAGTTCACCCCGAAGGAAGGTGCCAATTACTCACCCAACTTGTGCGGCTTGTAGCCGGGAAAGTGGGTCACGCCCTGCCACGTGTCCTCGGTGGGCGTGCCCAGCAATTTAAATATCTTATCCAGCTGATCGTAGGTATCACGTATGCCCGGGAACGTTGGCATCCCGGTGACCATCTCCACGAAGATGCAGCCCACGCCCCACATGTCCAGCGAGGTCGAGTACTCGGTGCTGCCCAGCAGGACATCTGCAAAAAAAGAGTGAACAAACACACACAAACTTCAGCTAAGTAAATGCAACTTAGTATGTGTTCTGACAAAATAAATTGCAATTCGAAAATAAATAGGGGAGTAAGAGAGAGAGACAGGAAAAGAGATAGCTGTGTGCACTTCCCGGAGCTGTTCCCAGGGCGACCTTTGCGCTCGTTGGCCAGCAGCTAAACAAAGTTTGGCTCACTCTATAAACAGACACTAAGGAAAGTGGAATAAGGGTATTTTTCGGAGGGTTCTAAAGGTGCTTCTTGTAGAAAAGTAAACATATGCCTTAAGAAACTACAAGAAACTAATATTTATGGTTAAATTCTTAAGAAAATCTTCCCTTTCCAACCTTTCTTGATATTTAAAAAAAATTTAATGTATTTATATATTCCCTAAACTTAAGTTTTTACTTCACTTGAAGGTGCTTTATGTAGAAAAATAAACAAAGGCCTTTAAAAACTAAAAGAAACTGATATTTATGGTTAAATTCTTAAGAAAAACTGCCCCTTTAACTCAAATATACATCAAATCCAACCTTTCTTAATAGGAAACAAATTTTAAATCAATTTATATCCCTAAACAAGAGTTTTTTAATTTTAAAATATTAAATCATATACTTAAGCCAAAACCCCTCAAATAAACTCTTAAAAACTGCTCTCAGACATGCACTCATATTTATGGTTAAATTCTTAAGAAAATCTGTCCCCTTTAACTTAAATATAACCTTTCATAATATGAAAAAAAAAATTAAATGACTATATATTCCCTAAACTATAGTTTTCATTTCACTTATTTAAATTTATAATATTAAATAATTTATTTAAGCCAAAACCCCTCAAAGAAACTTCTAGAAACAGCCCCTCAGACATGCATCTACCTGGCCATAAAGCAAACACACATTTAAGAGCAGGTGGCGACAGGAGACAGGTTGCTCCTGGCAACCACATCCCCATCCTCTTTGGATGGCGCCTTTTTTGCATGCTTCCGCTTCCGCTTTGGCTGGCAAGAAGTGCAGATTAAATTTGTTTAACATGCTTCCGAACTATCCCCAGCTGACGTGGGTCAGCTCCTGAGTTCAGGTATGCCGCAGACACAAAATGTTTATGGCCAGGGAATTGCATATTAGAGAAAAAAATTAACTTTAAATTGATGGAAAAATCTTGGCTGGCAAAATGAATTGTTTACCCATTGGTAAAGGCAGAGAACGGGCTTAGTGGGCATTAATTTAATCCCGCTTCAAGCTCGGCTGCTAAATGAACAATTTTCAGCCTGTATGGCGCCAGTTAATTGCCATCCCGGCGTCGGGAAGTGCACAAAACAAACGAAATAGCTTAATGCGATTTTCAAATTGGTTCGTTCGGCTTTGGCTTCGAGTAAGCCTTCAAACTGCAAATTGTTTGCGCTTTTTGGCCAGAGATTAGCTGGCTTTTTTTTTTTTGCTATAAAAAGCTTACATGGGAAGGCTTTCAGCTTAAATGGCATAAATCAACGAGAACTATGAGAAAAGGGACTTAATTGGAAACCAAGCCTATGGAAACATATGCAAGTTGATTTCTCTACATTAAATAAATAAATAAATAAATAAAAACAGGAGCATATAAATAACCCTTTTCTCTCTACTCCTCTTTAGCAAACCTACCTGGTGGGCGGTACCATAACGTGACCACCTCGTGCGAATAGGTGTGGCTGGGCACGCTCTTGGCCCGGGCCAAACCGAAGTCGGCCAGCTTCAGTTCGCCGCAGTCGCTGATGAGCAGATTCTGCGGCTTCACGTCGCGATGCAGGACACGCCGCTTGTGGCAGTAGGAGAGTCCGCGCAGCAGCTGGAAGAGGAACAGGCGCACATTGCGATGGTCCAACCCGCCCGGATGCTTCTCCATATATTGCGACAGATCCGTATTCTGTAAATAGGAGGTAAATAAATTAATATAAGCACTGGGAACTTTAAAAATAAATATGAAAGAGATCGAAAGAGGTCATAAAAAAATAATCTTATTTTTAAGCCAGAACCTTCATTCCTTCGATATCGTATCATATATATTCCCACCTATATCCCTCAAGTACTCACCACATATTCAAAGACAAAGGTCAGCGTCTCGCGCGTGTGAACAATGTCGTGCAGCGTGACGATGTTGCTGTGTTTCAGTTCTTTCAGCAGTGAGGCCTCGCGAATGGCGGTAAAGGGAGCTCCCTCCTCCTCCTGCAGCCGGATCTCCTTCAGCGCCACCCGCTGGTAGGTTAATCTGTGTCGGAGAGGGGAAGGAAAATTAATAAAATAAATACTACACGCAGAAAGCAAGGAATGTCCGAACAAAAACACAACAATTGCACAGCTGCCATCCCCCGGCCAGCGGAGGCAACAAAGAATTAGGCTCACAATTTGTGGTAGGGACAACATTGCCCCAAATGAACGTCAGGACTTGCAGGGGGGAGGAGCCTTTGTATATTAAACAGACATAACGACCCAACACGCAGGGAAATGTACGGCAAACACTTAAATTAGGATAAGGGACAGGCCACAGGACACACACAGTAGAGCCAGAGTACAGCAGAGCAGAGAGAGAGGATGCTGCATGGTAGCAGTGATGTGGGTTTAGATTTATTTTTTTAGGAGACCTCAGAATGTTAAGAGAAAGAGAACATGGTTGTAATTGGGACTTCTTATATAAATATTACATTTTTATAGCTCATAAATATACAGAAATTAAATTTCTTGGGATTCTGAAGCAATAGATAATTGCGTTTTGGGTTTAAGTAAGAGTAAATTGAGGAAATTAATCAATGAATTAATTTATTTAGGTTTAATACACCCTAAAATGTTTGGTACTTAATGCTAAATATTATTAAGGCTCATAAATATAAGGAAATTATATTTCTTGGGATTCTAAAGCATATAGAAAGCGAGATTTAGATTTAATTTAAAGTAAATTGAAGGATTTCATTATTGAAATAATTTTTTTAAATAAATACGTCTTAAAATGTTGACTTTTAAAAGCAAAACATTATCAGCAGAGTTTTTGTTTATTAATTTAAATATATTTAACATGAGCAGATAATTTATTAAACCAGTTTTTAATCTCTTACATAAAGCGCTTTTAATTTATAGATTTAATTTTGGGTTTTCTTTGGCTAAAAATAGATTTTAAGCACACATATCCTCCGTATTTTTCCCCAAAAACCAGCCAACACTGATTGTAGGACACATAGGAGCAAGGCTGGCGAGGACACCGCCGTCGAGGATATTTGAAGTGTCAAATTAGGTTAAATTATTTGACACTGCCGCACAGACGCTGGCAATTTATGCGGCTTTCCTCAGACATTGCCAAGGCAACATTCTAATTGGCCAGGCAAACCCACAAAAGTCTTCTAGAAAAACCCAGAGAAAAGAAGCAGAAATGTAACCATAAAGTAGTTGACTTTAAGAGCCAAAATGTCAAAGCCAGAGTGAATTTACGAAAGTTTTTCCGGCTCAAGCAGCGCGAATGAAGATGTCACTCCGAGCGCCGCGAATATGTCAAAGAAAGGACACTTTTGGGGGGCAAACTAATTGGCCAGGCGAGGGTTAATGATGATGATGATGACTGCAACTCAAGCGTATCAATTTGTCGAGCAGCCTCGTAAATTTCCAACCAGATATATACTCGAAATACCCTAAACTTTTTATCACAGCCATAAAAATCCCGAGACTTTTCCTATTCCCTGCGAATATCTTCCGAGAAGCGGTGAATTAAACCTTTTATGTCATATCAAAATGTATTCTAAAACACATGCACACCACACTCCTTAATAAACCCACTTCCTATGAGCACGTAAAAAGCTTATGTCCTTTGCGAAAAAACAGCTGCCGGCTATGAAGATTTTCCCATGAAAAATGTACGAAAATTTCTAGATAATTTTCAAGTGGCAAAAGGAGGATTTGCCGGATGAGGCTCAAACTTTGTCTTGTTAATGTTAAAATAATACGATTTAGTTAAGCATAAACCGAAAATTGCGTGCTCTCTCGGAAGTTGAGCAAAAGTTTCTCTGCAATCGAAGTTCTGAGTTGTCCTTTTCCTCCTGCTGCCATGGCGACAGCTGACCTACTAAATGCTAATCAGCAGCAGCAACTTGACTTTCTGCTTCAAGGAGTCCTCTTTTGACTCTTGTTGTTGTTTGCATAGGTAGGAAAATAGTCACAAAAAAAAAAGGAGGACAAATACAAAGAAAACCCGGGCCCGGGCAAGGGAAAACGAAAGTCAAATAGAAGTGAAATCATTCATGAAATCTTTTACAATTGACAAACAGAGCGGGATTTATTCCGGGGAAAGCAAGCTAAAAAAAAAACAACCAAAACGAGAGAAAGCATAAATCTTGAAGGGAAAGTGACCTAAATTCCCATTTGAATGCTCCGAAAGGCACACAAAAAACGGAGAGTAAAGACAAAGGACCTAGGCGGGGGTCACATTTCCATTTTGGCAGATAAATTAGAGCGAATTAATTGCATTTCATATAAACAAAAGCTAATTGGAACTCATTTCGCATGTAAGCGCCGTCGTGCATAGCAAATTAGGAAAATGCTAAGGAAAATGCTGGGAAAACTAGGAGATGTAGGGCCCCCAAAACAACTTTGTTCGTTTTTCACGTAATGCCCATTGTTACAGGCAGAAGTTCAGGCCAAACACCAAAGCAAATGATTGTCAAATAAATCAAAAACAAAAGGCAGAACCAAGATGAAGTGGTTCTGGGGAAGGAGGCAGGCTGGAAAAACAAGGAGTTGGAAGCTGGAAAATAGGCGAGGAAAACCAGGGAGTCACGGTTCGCATCTATCATCGGAAACGAAGGACAGCTCCGCTTTGAGTCCTGTCAAAAAGGTGACGAAGCTGCTTCTCCCCCCGATTTCTCGCTCACTTTTTCTTCATAGGCCCATTTGTCAAATTATGAAGGCAGGAACCCCCTACTTGGACTCACAACTCCCACCTCCAACTCCATTTACCATTTCCCACTCCAGCTTTTCCTTAAACAACTGAAATCAGTGCCAGACGAGGCGCAAATGAGCCAGCATTTTGTACTGCCAGGGGTTTTTATTTTCAGGAGGGAGTTTTTAGAAAGGAAACAAGGAAAAAAGGAGGGAAGTCAACTCAATTGCGGGACAAGTTTTGCTGAAAAGTGTGTGACCCTGCACTGGGGCTAACAATTAAGTTTTAGGTAAAGAAATCGTAAGGTTTTAGGGGTTACATTTCAATCATTTACTTATTTTTTCAAGCATTAATCTGTTAATCTGAATTTGATAAATATATTTTAAAATTTGTATAGTTTATTTTCTGGTAGGTAAAGAAATTGTAAGGTTTCAGGGGTAATTCTCAATCATTTACTAAATTTTTTAAGGATTTATTTCTTAATTAAAACATTTAAAATACGTTTTAAAATTTTTTATAGTTTATTTTCTGTCCTTTCCTCCCCCGATTTATCTCAGTGCGGAGTTAGGCCAACTAAACAATGGGACACAAAGGAAAAAGGGAAGGAAAGGAAGTCAGTCCTGCTGCAATCTCTCGCCGGGTGACCCACATACCCCCATTCCCATTCCCTTGCCCGTTCCTCCTGCTCGTGATTGATAGCCACATTTGCATGGTCCTGGTCCTGGTAATGAGTCTGCCAACGGGGACAAAGAAATTTCAGCCAAAAAGGGAGCAAAAGGAGCTCGGCTTTGGAGGATCCAGCCCGAGAGGGAAACTAGCGAATAAATCAAGGCGAAATGACGACACACATTTTTTCTGCATACTTCTTTTTTTCCCTAAATTTTTTTCGGGTTGGCTTAAAAAGGGAAATCCATTTTGATCGGGGTCCATCAGTGGAGAAGACTTGGCATCAAGCTGGGTGCCATAATTTTTTATTTAACCCAGTGACACGGCAACCCCTTTTTTTTTAGGGATATTTATGGTTACATTGGGTGTGGTCCACATATGGTATAGGGGTTCGGTTTTACTCACTTGCTAAATCCTTTGTAGACTGTCGCATAGGAGCCCTCGCCCAGCGGTTCCAGTTTCACGTAGGCCTCCTGCTTGCCAAATGGGGAGTCGCCCTGTTGGGAACGCAAAAAAAATAGAACAAACACAGGGAGTTGAGTGAAAAGTGTATCATGTTGGTTAATTAATTAAGCGAAAAGTTAGTTGGCAGTACATTAGCGTCTGACGATGATGTAATCAGCGGCAAACGGCAAATGAATTGCCCTCTTTGCCAGCCAAGTGCCTGTTTTTTTTTTTGCTTTGTTAATTTAATTACTTAAAATAATGTTTGCTTTCCACGAGAAGTGTAAATATTTGCTTGCATTTTAAATTATTCAGAGTGAATTTTTTTTGATCCTGAAAGTATGCTGCAGAATATTCTATGAGTTCGGGCAGTTCATTTATAGGCCGTAGGAGTGGCAGGTGTCGCTATTTTAATTTTTTGTCTTAAATTGTTTAAATTAAAGTTTAAAAATGCTGTTTAATTTGTAAATTAATATTTAGTCCTTTTTAAATAAATATGAATAAAACTCTACCTTTATGGGAAATGCGAAATATTAAGGAATGTCTTTATAAGTCCTGAGAAATTATTAAGAACCTTTCTTCCTTGATATTTTGCTATTTATCCGCTTATTTTACTAATTAAAAATAATTTTATCCGTAATTAATGAATATATAAATAAATAATAAATACTATTAACATATCTACTTATTTTACTATTTAAAGGAGTAACTTAAAATTTCTGAGAAATTATCAAGGATGATTCTTTTTTGATACCTTTATTTGTCTGCTTCTTTTACTACTTAAAGTTTATTTTTTCCTTACTTAATAAGTAAAACAAATAATAACTATTATTTATTTACTTAATTTAATACTTAAATGTGCAATTTATTTATTACCGGGAACACTCAATGCCTAGACACAGGGTCCCACCAAGACAAATTTCAAAGAGAATTAAAATTTTCAATACCAATCCAGGCTAGGCGATGCCTACTCCATGCCAGCAAGGCTAGAAGCAGTTGGGAATTATGAGAACAGCAAGAGTGACGAGTCAATGTGCACAAAGGTATGCAACGAAATGTGGTAGATTTTAGGGTGGTTCTAGTGGCAAAGACAAAGAATATTCCTTGCTAACAGGATTTATTGAAAATAAATATAATTCCTCCTGAAGAAAAATCAATTTAAATAATAACTAGAAGCTTTTTGTATGGGAAATTTTAATGAATTGATGTTGAAAATACTAGTTCTCATATTTCTCGGCTTTTGATAAAACCAATCCATTTTCTAACACCTACTTTAATTTAAAAAATCAATTAAAGGATTTATTACATGAAAATATAGTTTAGTCTAAATAAAAGTTAATTTAAATAATTATTAGAATCTTTTTTCATGGGAAATTTAAATAAATTAATGGTAAAAATAGTAGTTCTCCTATTTCTCCACTCTCAATAAAACCAATCCATTTTCTAATCCTTACCTTAATTTAAAAATTCAATTAAACTGTGATAAATAATTCAAGAGCCCAGCAGACACACTTAACTGCCACAGATTACAGTAGTAAATTCCCGCCTCTACTTACACCAAATGCACTGAATCGTTTGCGTCGCGGATGCGGATCCTGCTTGTTAAGGAAGACCTCGGACTTGGGTCTGGGCGGCTTCTTGGGACGCATGACCACGTGCGAATGGTACTTCATCTCCTCCCGGATGTCGTCGTCCAGCAGCTTGCTGTCGGAGGACACGGACAGTTGTCTCTGGACGCGATCGTGGTGGTCGGTGCTATCCGTGCTGCGCCAGTCTGTACAGAAAAAAATACAAAGCAAAAAGGGAATACTTGAGTAACTGGCCCAAAAACAAAAAAACAAAGAAAAGCAGGTGAGAAAAAGGGCAAAGGGCCAAAGGTAAATGCAAAGGCAAAGGAAAAGCCGCTTAATGAGCAGTCGTCGGGGCACAGGCCCACTTAAAAACCAAATTAGTGGCCTCCGACAACAGCCTACGAGTGAGCCCAGACAAGTGGATAAAAGCAGCCCGAAAGGACTACAGCTCCAGGATTACTTCTTAGGCTAGGTACACTCGCTTAAAAAAAATCCATCTAAGCTCAGGGTATTTAAAAGGGAATTAAGTAACACTAGGCAACAAAGAAAGTTGGATATTTTACCATTTATTTAAGAAACCAACAGGTTTTAATTTAAATTAAAACATTAGAGAGTTTCATAGCTTCTTTATGATATGTATTTTATGTTCTACAATTAATTTCAAGTTAAGCTATGCATTTTCTCATTTAATATTCTCTTAATGAATCCTTTGCCTTCTTTTTGTCAGCGTAAGAAAATAATTGCTGAATGAACACCACAATTTCCCATTTCCCTGCATAATGAGCAGAGCAAAAAAACTGGTGCAGAAATGAGGAAAGAAATTTGCAGCTGCAGACTCAGGACTCATTATGCACATCATCAATATAATGAAGGATTTCGAGAGTCCGCATTTCACCGTCTTTCGGCCGAAATAAATCGAGTTTGGCCAACCTTGAAATGGCCGAATGAATGAGTGGAAAATCCAGCTATGAAAACAGCTGCCGGCGATGTTTACCTCGACTCGTTATAATAAAATGTTTCAAAAGCCACCGCAGCAGCAGCAGCTGGCGAAAGTTGGTCTAGGACAAAGTTTTGCAAGCGAAACAGGTGAGCTATGAGCTCTGTGTGTTACCTGGGCCAGGGTACGATAGTCTGGGACTGGGTCACCTAGTAACCTGCTGGCAATACTTCTTCATTCATTGACTTTGCGGGTGAAAAATCACCCACAGTGTGGCCTTTTCCCAAAATAAATTTGGGAGCGAAAATAAATTTGAGTTAAGGAAAATGGGAATATTTTTGATATAAGTTAAGAGTTTTCAATAAAACAAAAAAACAATGGTTCCCAAGCCTGAAAAATAAACTATAATTATTAAAATATTGAAGTAATGCATTCGTATTCGTTATATTCTATTCTAAGAGTATCAAAAATGAATTAATAGTAAAGTCTTATTTCTAAATACAAATTTATATATATTTTAAAAGGTAATAGCTCCATAATTTCTCCTTAAAATATTTATTCGAATTAATACAAATTATATTTATTATAAAAAAAAATGTGAGAGCTTTCCACTGTTCACTCGGAGGGTTCACGCCCACCGAGAGTGTTCTCTGTTTGTCTGGTTTTCTATTTGATCACTAATTACATTTTAAATTATATTTGCTTTTCCCCAGTTGTGCAGTTTGCCCCGCTAACCGTGACTGACTTTTCCGGGGCGGGGCGGGACGCTAGGAAAACCCAGGTGCAGCCAGCAGCCAGCAGCAGCATCTGCTTTCGTTTGAAATATTTATATAACAAAGTTGCAGCTTTCCTCGTAAATTGCCCTGCTCCGAGAAGAGATTGGCTAGGATAGAGGAAGTTGCGCTTTAAGATTGGAACTTTATTTTCCTGGAGACCCAAAGACACACATAACACTAACACATAAAATGAATGGCAAATATCACATGAATATTTTCCACTTTGGAATTCGCAACATGTTTCCCATTCACTGCCAGCTCCAACTGTATTTTTCACTTATTTCTTTTTGCCTTTTTTTTGTTCGCTTTTTCTCGCGCCTCCCGCGCCGAATCATAAAAAATTTAATATTCGCTGGCAAGATGTTCTTCCGGCAAGAGTTTCCTTCGCTTTTTTATTCCTGCAGAATGCTTGAAAAATTACTAACATAAAAATTAAAAATTCAACAGCAGCTGATTGTAGAAAAGAAAACTTTGAGCAGCCCGCAGAGAGCGATAGAAGACCTGCAGCGGCGGGTGGATTTTCCGGGGGGAAAGCTGACGAGCAGCCGTTGAAAGATGATCCGGAAATGTCTTGGTAGTGAGAGAAAAAAAGGTGCTACAAATTTCTATAAAAAAAATCTAAAATCTAAAATATTTCCTAGGAAAATAGGTAAAGAATACGAATATTTGTTAAAGGAAATAATATATTTATATAAAAAAATCATTTTTAGACATCCTAGGAATTAATAAATATAATTTTAAATATATTAAAGGCTAAGACAATATTTTTCTACTGCATATTTATACTTTATACTAAATATTACCCTCCATTTTTTAATACATTTCCTTAGTTACCTCCCATTTTTTTCTGTGCCTCCTATACACATCCTTAGCTTCCTTATGTCCCGCATCCTGACAGCGATTAAATGCGCAATATGTGCCATAAATGAGCCAAATAAAAGAAAAACTTCAATAAAGGCGAATATACATATATCTCAAAATGTTCGCTTTTTCAGACCCAGCATCCAGCATCCCTCATCTCTTGTCTAGCCGCTCGAGTGGAATGGCATTTGGCGTCGTCTTCGAACGTCCTGGCAAATCAGCGACGAAGGAATAACAACAAACGAGATGGCAAAGGCATTTGATTTGCAAAAATTGACTGAGCAACATCGATGGAAAAGTGCCTGTTAAATTGGAAAATGAGAGCCGACAAGCGGCGAAAGGGGAAAGGGCATTGGAAACTTATAAAAATTGAATAGGGAATGTCTGCCAACAAATATAGCTCCTTTTTGGCAACGATAATTGGATATATATGAGAGTGGCAATTCGAAAGTGTAGCTATTTTTTGGCATGGCCCCTTTTCGGGTCATCGAAACGATTATTATTATTTCTATTATGATGTTTGCGTTATGATACGTATAGATATCGATTGAGATGTTGCGGGGAATTGGAGCATGAAAATTGTTTAAGGAGCTTTGGGTATATATTCGGGCAGAGTTTGCTTCCGGTGGTGCATTATATTATTTGTAGGAATTTTTCCTTGACTAAAAATTAAATATTTAAAGCAAAGATACTTTATAGAAATCTCAAAAATAAACCTTTCTTCGGTTACTATAATTTCATAATTTTTAAGCAGCTTAAAGTTATTAAATCCCATATTTCTTGTGGCAAAAACCCCACCTCACAGCTACCTTATCGCACCGTGACACACTTTGGTTTTATCTACCTGACGTTGCTCTTGTCTGCGTTCCCCCATAAACTTATTTAGTATTCCATTCTCTCCACTCAACTCTTTTTTATCACCCTCGCGGGCTGGCCGCCGCACTGATATTATATTTCCCCTTCAACGCCTTCGTATAAAGTTTTATTGCATTTCCCTTACACACACATACTCGTACCAAAAGGACGAACAGGATATAAATGTGAAAAATCTGTGACGCGAAAATCTTGAAATGCAAACAGAAATCAGTACAGGAAGCTGTCGCCGAAAAAAATGGCGAAATGCGGCGAAAACTAAAATGAAAGAAGATAAGTTGAGGGGGAAATTCGCTTGTAAAATGAAAACAATGGAAATTATGCAAGCGCATCAGGAGGAGAAGTGCGAGTGCTCGCAAAAAATAGCACCGGGGATCCTGGGAGGCTGTCGCTGATGTCTGGCAGCCTCTGCTGGCTCGTCCTTCGGCCAGGCCTGGCCTCTCTCCCATGTTGATATAGTTATGCAAATGCTATGCAAGGATGTCACGTCCTCCCGCTGACTTAAAGCCACGCACACATGGGACAAATACCAAGTGAGTGTGCCAGGGGAGAGTGTGTGTGAGTGTCCTTTTCCTCAACTCAACTATATAATGCACTTGAAAAATAAGAGGGAGCTTAAAAAGGCAAACTTTATGCTCGGATGGATGGTTTTTCTATTTTTAAAATGCCAAGAACTAATTTGAAAGGTTGCTAAAATGTAGTAAAGCCTTTAAAAGCTTTTTTTTAATTATTATTTATAGGTACCATTTATATTTATCATTATTGTTAAAGAGTAATAAAACCTTTAAAAGCTTTATATATATACATATATATATATTTTATTTTAATATTTATAGGTACTTTTTATATTTATCATTATTAAAATATCATTTATTATTTGATTCTATCAATTAATTTAATTTTAAGCAACAGAAAAAGCTTTAAATATCATTTATTAAGGGTAGATATCTGAGAAATCATTTGACTTATATATATTTACAACCAATAATTTCCTTTCAGTGTTACCTATTTCTCCAAGTGTTCCCTCAGTCTTATCTCCGTCCCCTGTTGTCCTTTTGCATTATTGCATATTATTGTAATTTCTGTTTGCTATTTGTTTTTGGCTTTGCAACAATATTTATGTCTCTGGGGCCTGTCTGGAGGCTGCAGAAATGTCATAAAAAATAACAACAAAAAAAGAACGAGCGAAATCACAGCGGCTTGTTGCATAATGCTGAGTGGGTCAGTTGCCACGCCCCTTTTGTAGTGTGTGCCACAAAACAAAAAAAATTACACACACACAAATGGGAAAACCCCATAAAAAATGTGCCCATAAAAGTTTTTACTTTTCATTTGCATACGGATTGGAAGGGGAATATATTTTTTTTTACATATATATAGTAAGTATAAGCACACATGTATATTGTTATTCATATGCGCGTGTCGAGCATTTGCGTAAAAATTTAATAAAGCGACACTCGAAACTCGACACTTCCGCTTCCGATTCCGAGTTTATAGGGTTTTGCCTTGCCTTGGCCAGGAAATGACATTTTGATAAGTGCAATGGCAACTCTGCCCATCGACAGCGAATTCCAAATTGCCGAAAAAAAAACCAAAATTGTTTGCCAGAGTTTCTGTCGAATTTTCCTCCGGAAAAACCATGGGGTTTTTATCAGGCGACATCTTATAACCCCCTCGTCTCGCTTTTTCCACCCACCACACTCGCTGTTTATGTTTGTGATTTATTATTCAAGCAAGAAATTAAATTTTCTCTTTTTACTGCAGTCCACCATCGAACTCTGGTCCTTTTCCTGTGTGTTTTGGAGCCCAACCCCCAAAATGTCATTGCTTTTTCCGTTTAGTGCCTAAAATTTATTGTGTTGTTGTAGAATTCAATTACAATACGGACGAGGACGACGAGGACCAGAAAGACAAAAATCGTTTGAAAATAGGGGAGTTTTTTGGGGTCTCCTCGGTCTACTGGCTGGAAAGGATATGCAATGTTGCATCCTTAAATGTTTGTTTTCAATTTCCAAGCCCCCAAACATAAAGTCGCTGGGCAAAGGCCTGATTAAAGAGGAATTAAAATGTTACTCAATTCTTTGATATTTATGAGAGTTTCCTAGGAGAGACTTATAATTGATGAGGGGTTTCCTGAATGCTAAGGTTAATATATTTTTCCCTTCTTCAACCAAAAGCTCTCTAAAAATTATTACAACTTCCTTAAACTCTTGTTTAAAATATAGACAAAGATTATTGCTACTAAAATATATTTCTTTCACAATTCCAATCATAAATATTTATTTTCCCCTCTATTAGTTTCCCATTTGTTTTCCTAACTAACTATTTTCCTCTTCAAAATTAAGCTCCCTTTAGCCCAAGAATAATCCAATCAAGTAAGCCTAAATTGTCAATAAATTACCATTCCATCTGCAAGTAATGGCTCTTTAAAAGCCTTTCGAAACTTCATATTAAAATATGAAGGAACAAAAGTTGTTAGCCTTGTTTGGTATTCAAGATTTATGGTCGGGCCAGAATTCAATTACGGCGATGACAACCTCTTTTTGGTCCTGGTCCTGCAGGCTGCTGCTGCATCCTTGAGACCCTGAATCCTCGAATCCTTGAATCCTGGGCTAAGCCAATGGGCTTGTGCAAATGTCTCAATTTAACAATATGACAATGATGGCCCGCTGCGTTTTGTCATTACTTTTGGCTGTCGCCTGCATTCGTCCTTTTGCCTTATTTGAACCCTGAACCCCAGCCCTTGGCAACTATATATATTGACAAAGGGATACGATCCTGGGAGCACAACAAGCTCCGACTGCTTGACATCTATTTTAATGACATTCTGAAAGCTTTGGCGCATAAAATATGGCAATTTAAATTGCTGTCCGAAGAAAACTATTAAAAGTCTGGCGTATTTCCGCTGGCGGAAGGGTGAAAATAAAGGAGCTAAAATGTAAAGGAGAGTCAAGACATGCTGCTGTGCAAATAAGGATATTCAAAGTAATACTACAGAGGAATTATAATAAAAAGCATTTTACCTTGTGGTTTGTTATTATCATTTTTTATCGCAGACTCTTGTGCTAAAAAGAAAACAAAATTGAAAGAAAGTGGGGAAAAAAAGTTAAATTATAAAGTGTTTCATTCGCAAAAGCAGGGAACCTATAACTAAGTAAAAGCGGTTAGGAAAAAGTGCAGAAAGTACATACAATTATTTATACCTTAACCCCCGTTAAGCTGTGTTTTTATCCACTCGGGGACCAAGTTTATCAAAATATTGCTTTGATTTTATGATTTACAATCAATTAAGTGTGTGTGGGTTACCATGTTTACGATGGTGTGCCTTGCCCTTCGCCCTTTGTGAACTTTGTTGACAAATAAAAGCATAAATCGCGCGTAATAATTGGCCGAAAACAGGAAAAGCTAAGCCAGCGAAAGGAAAGCACATTTAATGGCTTATACACAAGCGCATTGGACATGGTCAGGAGAAAGGAAAAAGGAGGACAATAAAAGCCAAGCAAAAACGTGGAGAGTAAGCGAGCGAACACATAAAAGTCGTTAAAAGATTTACTCTATTTCGGGGATAAGTGCACTGAGCAAATAAGAGAAAAACCCAGAGAACGACTTGATTGAAGAACTCTTGAGAAAAGTAAAGTAAATAAAATATTAAAATAATATAAGATGGTAAAGTAATATTAAAATGAAGCTAAAAATTTTGTATTTTAAGTAAATAAATATTTTTAAGCTCCCAACTATTGGTTACTAAATTCTTTCTCTGTCTTATATGTGTATTTATTCCTTTTCTCGCACTGCTTTCTCGTGTGTGGTGTGCTTTCGATTTTTATTGAATAAGGAATTGACATTTGATTAGAGATTTCGGTTTTACTTCTGGGACTTGTTCTAGTTTCTGGGCGTGAGAGCGTGCCTGGGATTTAGCTACGCTTTTCCAGGGTTCATCACTTCCAATTACCTTTTTATATATGGCTACCAAAAAGTGCAGAAAATTCTGCTCCGCCAGTAAATTGATTTGTGCGTGTGAATAAGGGTCTCTATATTTTCCTGCTACTTGTCACCCTTTGGCGTGTCTCATTACTCAACCCCAAGCCAAGAAACAATCGATTTTGAAAGGGAAAAACCAATTTCCAATTAAGCTGAAGGCAAAGAAAAAACACGTACAAACAATTTTCATTTTCATTTTCATTTTGTAACCGAAAGACGTGGCAAATTATTAATTGCTGACAGTGAAAGTCCTTGTTTTCATTACTCACTCCCTTGATTTGATAAGGGTTTTTCGCCTGCGAACTCTATTAGTGAGCAGGACATGTCGGGAATGTGCCAGATTCAACACTTGAATCCAGTTTTCGACGTGAGCTTGCCACATCAATGGCCAAATCCCTCACAAAAGGGCTCAAGACATCAGCGGCAGACTTCGACATCGGCATCGACCACTTTGATGTTTTGTAATTAAGGCGAACACAAATCCTTCCTCGTTCGAACTTTTCTCTCCTTTTCCACTTTTCCGCAGGCCACATCCTGGCGAGACAGCCAGACAAATACACACACACACACCAAATGTGTGTATTACTTAACAAATTACGTACAAATTACTTTACTCCCATTTCCGTTTCAAGGGGGATGAGGGCGAATTTCCCGCTTCACAAACAAAAGGAAAGTAGGAAATCGCTTAGCGTTTATAGGGAACTTATGCTGCACTCGAAGAAAAGTTATTTTTCCTTGCTAAAATGTATACAATGTATACATTATGATTTTTCTTACATTTTTTAAGTAGGTAGAAATGGATTTAATTAAGGAAAAATCATTTTAAAAATTAATTTTCCATCCTAAGAATATTAATAAAATATATTATTAATTTCCCTGAACTATAACATATTCTACATATACTTTTTGGCAGTATTTCCTGGCTGATATGCCGCTGCCTGTCATGTCAAAATGTTTGCTTTTGTTACTCTGGGAATGGGGGGAATTCAACTTATATATTCTTCAGCCACTCTTAGACATTTGTTTGTAATTCGCAAACAAAAACAGAAAACGGGAAAAACAGAAAACAATTGGCGGCGCATCATTCATCATCATGTCATGAGAGAGTTTGAGTTTGGGGAAAACATATGACAGCATAGAATATATGCTAAAGAAAAAGGTCTGCCTTTTCCTTAGACATTTAAATTGGGCATAAATCTGAAGGCACCCGAAATGCCACGCGAAACTGACGTTGATGGTAATTAAAAGCGAGAACCGACACAAAAGTGGCTTTTGCTTTTTGCTCAAAAAAGAAACCGGAAAACCAAAAGGGTTGGCGCCACCTCAAAGTGTCGGCGGCAGCAGCGTTGGCATGAAATGAAATTACTAACGGAAAATTAGCGGCATTGCACACATGGCGTATGCTTAATTTCCTGTCTGCCGCCAACCAAAGTCCTTTCCCCACTTCGCCACGCCCTTTTGTCCTGGCCAAAGCGTGCGCGAGCGTTGAAAATTATGCTCATCATTGTGACACAATTAGCGGGGCGGCAGAAGCGGCAAAAGCGGCCAAAGCGACTTGCAACTTAACCCTAACGGATGTCAACGCGTCGCGCCGCGGTTTGGTGGCAACTCTGGACAGGTGCACTCGGAAAAAAATTATCATTACCCGTAATTTCAAAAAAGAAATTTTGAAAATGAGTGAGAAATTTGGTTAATTTCGAAAAAAGTCTTCCAGAAAACAGAAGTCTTCTAGAAAACAGAAATATAATTCCAAACTTATTTTTCGGAAGGAATTCTAATATTTATTAAAATATTCTAATATTTTATTTGAAAGAAATCAGTGTTAGAATTCCCAATTCCTTTTTTAGAAGAAGAATAAGAGTATTCTAATCCTTTTTCGAAAAAAAATGGTTTTGCGAAAGAAATTCAGTCTTTTAATTCTCAACTTTTTTCGGAAGCGAAAAAGATTAATAAAACTATAAATAAAATTGAAATTATTTTTCTTCTTATTTATAAGTGGAGTATAATATTATCCACAATATTAGATTAATTTCCAGATTAATTCCCAGTGCATTAACTGGAGACAGGAGAAGCAGGCCAGGACTAGAACCTACACACACACACTGCAATTTTGCCATTTTTCTATGAAAGTCATTTCATGCATGCGGAATTAGTTTATGTGCGCAATTTCAAAAGAAGTGCCACAACGTGCAAAAGGGAAGTGGAAGTGCGGTGGGAAAGTGCCAAGGGGCGGCGGAAAATTTCACACTAAACGCTGGTATTATATAACATTGTTGCCGGCGTGAGAAGAGTCTGGCCAAAAAAAAAAATCGAGCACAGGAAGCGGAATGCTTTGAAAATATTTCCGGCCAAACCTAATTTTAAATTAAAGCTCTTGAGCCAATTTATCCTATTTTACCTTATCCCACCCGTAAGCCAGATTAATTCGGACCTGACCCACCTTTATCAAATTGATTTGTCACAAAATGCTCCATCAGAGAAGATTTACAACCTCAATTTGTCGTCTATTTACTCGCCATTTTTTTACCTTTTCTCTCGAAGACGAAGACTACCCAAGACGGTATCGGAAATTGCACAATAGAAGTGAAATGAATTGATTTCTAATGCGATTCTTTGTCCACTCTCTTTTGACCAGGAAAAAGGTGAAAAGTTTACCGGGAATCCAATCTATTTTGCAGTTGCAGCAGACCCAGACCAGACCGAAGCAAATATTAATAAGCAATAAAATGGGATTCTCTTTCGGATTTATCAATAATAATTTTTTTACAGCTGGTCGTAAAAAAAATTAAGATCCACGAGGAGCTGCTTGAGTAATTGAAAATGTGGCTGGCTGGCTAGCTGGCTGACCGTGCGGGCTTTCGTTTTTAATTAACTTGAAAAGGTTTGCTTGGCACACAAGCCGCGAGCGAGGCGCGTATATATAGTCAATATACCCTCCGATTCCAGCCCGAGTTATTGGCCACCGATTGGCGGTCATGGCAAACAAAAGGCGGTAGGCGTGGCCCCTTGCAATATATCATCCGTTGTTTGTCATTCGAGCCAGACAGTCAGACTGGCTGCGAACGAGTGAAAAAAAAGATGCACAATGCTCCCGTTGAAGTCCCGTCATATATATGAAAGCGCCGCATTGTTTGTCAGGAAAATAGGGAAAAAATAGATCGGAATTGCTGGGCAATAACACACCAGGGATAGGTACAGGGATTGGTACAGCGAATCCACAAAGGACACACACACGCAGTAGACAATTCTCATCCACAAAAGCGGGAGAATTCAAAAGAGAGATGTTTGGTTAGTAAATAGGCCTCGGTTCAGGGAGGTACTCCGTGTAATAGAGCGCCACTGATTGATCCACGGGGAATACAATGGTGGTTAACTAGGAGATACCCTTTGGAAAGGTTAAGGATTTAAGTTATTTAAACTAATAATAAAAAATAACATTAAAGGATCATCTAGATCACAGTTGGTTTTCGATATAAAATATTTAAAATATTTGTAAGATTCTGCAAAATATAATACGACAAATTTAGAATATTTTTTGGTCCAGAGGAGTTTGCATATAATTTATAATTAAATATATAATTAATTTTAGTTTTAATTAATAGTTTCATTTTTTTATTTCTAAATATAAGCTCAAATTTTCCGATCAATAATATCCCAGAACTTAAGTCTCAATTATTCCCACCACTTTCAAGGCAACACACCCATTGAATTATCATTTAATACACACACAATCTACCATGAAATATGCGCACATTTAATGGCGAAATAATCGATTGCTGATCGATATACATTATCGCATAAATCATGAAACACACACAGACTGATTGCCCCATTACAAATCGCCTGACAAGCCAAAGGACCTGCTGCTGCTGCTATTCCAATTGCCGAAACTCAATCAGGCAAGCTGGAAGGCTCAGCCCCGATCTCTCTCTGCGAAATGTAAACGACAATCAACTTGAAATGTAGCCCTCCAAAAACGTAATGGGAATAATTTGCAGCAATTCCATTCGAAGGGACTCTCACGCAGACACACACACACAGTCCGAGTCACGTAAATGACAATCAAAATTTGAAGTAGGAAGGAAGCGCCGCCCCTGACACTGACCGAATGAAATGCGTGGGCCAAAGGTAAGCCTGGCTGTGGGATGTGTGGCTACATGGCCATGGTAAAGGTATAGGCTATGACGATGCCCCAAGGCTGTCACAGTCAACACACACACAGAACGGACGTTATCTGTTCGGAAGGCCAGGGACAGGCATATGACGAGCCTGGAGCGGAAGGACTGGCCAGGAGAATGTACTGTGAAAATTAGTAGTTGCCAAGGCAATATATTGGAAATTCTTCCACTCAATCCTGGAACATTTTTCTGGCAGTGCAAGGATATTAGAAGTGTAGGCTGTTCCCTGTGGACCCATACACAGATCTATGGGAATGCGTGCCTATTCGTATCTATGTATGCGGACAACCACATTTGCAAGTTGCTTATATGTGAATGTATTACAAGGATATCCGTTGGCACACGCAGACAGGACAACCTTTAGTTACAATTGCCATCAGCAGCAACCCAACCCCCGTCCCAGCACTTTGTCATATTATGAATCCTAATTCTCAGTTGGGTTGTGGGTTGAGGGTTTTCGGTTTTCCGGGGGGTTCCAGGGGGACCCATGACCCCAGGCCCTTCGATGACGTTATGGATACTTCAGCTGTCAGTCAAAATGCGTGCTGATTGCAACAGCAAAGGCCTCAAGCCACCCAGCTCTTAATAATAATACGCTCATGGATACACCAAGAAAAAATGGGAAAAATAAAATTCAAAATATGAAGAAAAAAAATAATAATAAAATATAATTGGTTACTGATGGAGATACGTGTTTAGTTGAAGGAATTCTAGGAATATTAGGGAATGCAGGCGTTCATTATAGTTTTATTTTTAATAAATAAATAAATAAATAGAAAAAGGTGATTGATGGATACAATTCTTGATCAGTCTACCAAACTTATAATAAAACAAATTCTCGCAGTAATTTATTCTATTACAAAATAATAGTACGTAATGCACAAAATTATTAGAAAACTTACTTATAACTTTCCTTTACATTATCTGGAGAAAATTATTTGAATTGTATTAACCGATCTTTAATATATTTTTTAATTATTTATAATATTCACCCAGTGCTACAAGGCTTATATATTTATTTTATATATTTTTCCACAGTGCACCCCTTATCGCATTAACAACTTAAAGAAGTAAAACCTTTAAAAGCTCTTGTCCATTTATTTTTTTCTGTTTGTGGGTTCACTGCCATTATTATTTTTATTATATCTAGCGGTGTTGGCCAAGGAATTTATAATGACAAGCGAGAATTTTAATATTGTGCCACTTTCTTGGTTCTTGGTCAGGACATGCCCAGGGGGCATTGTTAGCCACAGCAAGATGCAATAAAATAGAAATGCTCATCAAACCGACGGGGGTGAACACTGGGTACTGGGCACTGGGCACTATTAAAAAGTTTTCTCCCGAAACATTTCCAGGACCCGCCCTTTTGGTTAAAGGAATCATAATAAAGAACGGCCAGAAGACGAAAGAGGAATAAAAAAGGATGTGCCTTCGAGTTGGCCATAATGAGCTTAGTATGCATAAAGCGGTGAATTGTCAAAAGATATTTTCTGGACAATTTTTCTTTTTCGTCATACAAAGCTCGAAAAAAAAGAAAACAGTGAAAAGGAAATAAGAGTAGTATAAGAGAGGGGACAATGAAGAAAATTGCCAGTGGTAAGCCAAAAGTTAGAGGGGCGTGGCTTGACTTTGGATTATTATAAAGCTTTCAGTTTGGTTAGTTGGCCAGACAAAGTTTTTGGCAAGAAAATTGATTGCATTAGTGAAGGGGATGTAGGGAAGAAATTGGTATAAATGAGAATCAGCCTTTTTACGACCCTTTGTTGGCTGAATTTATTTCGGTTTAAAGTGCAGAAATAGATGGATGTCAAGTCTTTAGAAACTTTTATAACAGAAAATCCAATAGTATTTAAAGAAAAAATTAATACTGAAAATGCAACTCTTAAATGTGCTTCTTAAATCAAGTTGGCAGCACCGCGCCATTTTTTTCCAGTTTTATTATATTTCAGAAAATAACTTAATATAAAAACTCTTTAATTAGTTGGGCAGCCCCTGAAAATTATTTTCTACAAATTGTATTCATTTTTCTTTCGAAAATCGAAAAACTCCATTCCCTCATTAAAACATAAATCAAGTTGGCAACTCTAACCGCATTTAATGAATCGAGTGTGCAGCTCAAAGACTTGTTATATTTGTGCATTTGCCACAGTTATCCACTGTGGCAGCTCCTTTAAACAAGCCAATTAGCAAACATTCCATTTATCAAAGCTGAAAACACGAAGCCTTTGCCCTTTTGATGAGCCCACACTCCTTTCACTCGCTTTTCTCGCAGACTCTCTCTTCAGATGTCATGCAAATGCTGTGTAGTGGCCGGAAAAACACTCGAAAAAAAGGGCGGGAAAAGGGAAGAGGAAAATCAAACGGAGAGAAAAATGCGGACCGCAAATTTTCCATGTCATTGCATAAGTTGCTTCATTAGCTTAACCAAAAAACCAAAAGAACCCACCAAAAAAAATTGTCTCACGCAAGACGACGGACATCAAACAAAAAAGCCGAAAAGCAAAGGAAAAGCGGGCGGGATTTTCCAAAAAAAAAAAAAGAAGTCCAAACTAAATCATTAAAACAGAGAACGATTTCCAAATGCGACGGAAAAAACAAGTCAGCGAAGGCGACATGTTTTTGCTTCGCTAATAAACTGCAATGATTCCGGCAGGAGATGGGGTTTTCTGATGCCAAAGGGGTGAGTGGGTGGTGGAAAGCCACAAGAAAGACTCCACCACAACCGCAAGAAGGCGTTGGGAAAATTCAGTGCAGGGATTCCGGTTGCGGCTGCCAGTTAGAATTTTAAAATGAACCGCAAGAAAGACCCCTAATAGACGTCGAAGGTATAAAAAACCCGCCGAAAATTGTCAAAGGGTTGCTAAAACAAAAGAAAACACACACACAGCCCACCCCCAGCAAGACACGTACACACCAAACAAAGTGAAACAAAAAGATTTACTTTAAGTATTTTGCCAATAAATTTAAATCACAGACAGTTGTGGCCCAAGGAACCAAGAAAGGGTGGCTAAAAAGAATTCCAAGGAAGAGGGTATTAAAAACAAACAACGCACAGGATCCGGCGAGTCAAAGTACAAAATAAAAATAAACAAAAGCCGAAAGGGGGTTGGGGGTGAAAAAAGCGCGTCAGAAGCCAAATAAAGCGTTAAAAGGATTTATGCGCAAGTTGGGTAGAGTTTATATAAGAAGGTCCCTGATTCTCTCCTACAAAAGTAGCTTACAGGTGGAAAGCCAGGAAAATGCCTCGTAATTTCACACACTTTATCACCAAAGCCCGAGCCTCCTGTCCTGCCTTGTTCTCTGGCAAATTAAATTCAGGCCGCATTTTTATGTTTCACGCATAATTGTTAAACATGATTTACAATCATTGTCCGGATGCTGGGGGGCGGCTTTTAAACAGTTTTATGCGAATTCCTTTTTGGCCAATATGTTTTTTACAATTTCGCACAAAGATGTTCGCATAATTTGCGCATATAAACAATAATCTTTTGCGAAAGCGTTGAACATAAATTGTTCATATCCTCTCCTACATATTTTTGCTTCCCCCTCAAACGTTGTTTTGTTGTTTGCGAAGATAACTTATAAATCATGTAATCAGAACAGCAAAAAAAAATTACAAAAATGGAACAGCATGAAAAACTGAAATTGCTTTTTCCCGATGCTACGAGGAGGAGGAGTGGGTTTTGCTGTGCTAACTGCGTGGAATTTTCTCTGCTTCCTTTCACAACTCTGTAATTTATTGTGCGTTATATAACTTTATGATTGGGCGGGGCGGGCAAGGGTGGCTCTGCCAGCGAAGAAAAACTTTTACTGAATTGATTTTGATAGATAAGAGAATTAAAAACAAAGTTGCCATCGATAGGACTCGGAGTTGTGACTAAATGAGGGTGTATTTCAACTTTAATTAGTTAAAAGAGTCGTAAATAATTGGTTACACGAAGATAACATTTATATATATTTTCCTAAACTAACTATTATTTTTCCAAACCCCTCTTTGAACTGAAAATCTCTTAAAGTTACATATTAAATTGAAATGAATTATTAAAATAATTTCAAAATATTTATTTCGTGAGAAAAGTAAAGTTTTTTAAATTTAAGCCTCACCTCAGCGCACATTTGACCCAGAAAAACCCCTTTAACCTTAAATAATTACAACAAAGCCTTGTATTTTAATGTCGTAACACTGCTGGCGCTTATAAAATCGTTTAAAATTGTTTACAAACTCGACAAATTCTTGACAACCTACAACAACCGTGTCAGGACACTTTCCCTGCCCTCTAAGTGCATTTTCCCTTTCACAGGAATAGTTTAACCACTTTGTTCCACAATAATCCAAGGCGAACTAACAACAGAAATGCCACCTAGCCCAGGAATTCAATGTCAGCAGACGACATAACCTCGCCCCTGGAGGACAAAAAACAAGAAAATGCCAGGGGAAAATCGAGGAAAGGTCCTTGCCACGGCAGAGTAGCAGTAATGGCATTGGCAGTGAGTTTAAAACCCCGCGAAGATATATGGAGCATGCACAATTTCCATTTGGTTATGAATAATTCCCCCAGTTATTGTTGCTTTTGCCAGCCTGCCTGTCTCGCTGGCAGTGTGCATTCGCTTGTTAATATTTTCATTTCCGTTGTTTTATGGCCCGATTCCGAAACATTGCCTAGACATTCGAAAGACAATGGATATTATTCGTAGGGAGCATTCGAGTTGAGTGCCTGTGCCTCCCTTACAAGGAGACAATAATAACCAGGGGAGCAACAGCTTCAAGTACAAGGAGCAACAATCGCAGCCTGGCTTATCATCAGTGGCAGTGTCAACGAGTTTCTGCTGGATTCTACTCCTTCTTCCCTGGGAATCTCCAGCATTGTTTGCATAAAATTGCAATTTACAATTATGAGAAAACAGGGCGGCAAGGAAATGATGACAGAGCAGCACGCTTATCGGGGAAATTTCCCCTTAAGATAAGCTCAAGTGGTGAAATGGAACAGAATAGCAAAGGAAGAAACTTCTTTACATTAGCTAAATGAGACAAAAATTTGATAAATTACAGAAGAGCAGGGGAGTACACAGGGAAAATCAAGAATGCAAGGAATATATAGAAATTATTTGGTTAAAAATTAAATTTCCATATAGGATGGACTTATTTCTAAGGAATATAAAATTTTATAAATTGATTCTACATTTAAAATTTATATTAACTTGTTTAGTTTTATTTAAAAAGCCCTCTAAGAATATTAAAAATATTTTCAAGTCCAGTTTTAATGCTCTAAATAATGGTTCGTTAATTTTCTGAACATATTAATAGATAATTGTTACTGAAATATAGTTTCTCTCAAAAATCCCACAACTAATTTAGCTAATTTCCCTACATTTTTCCATGGTGTCAGAAAAATATGCGAGATCGAAGTCAGGCAATTCCCCAGATGCATTAGTAGACAAAAGAAAAGCTCGAAAAATGTAACTTGCTCCCATAATTAGACACGCTGCTCACACAAGATGGAGGCATAAATTATTGCCAGTCAGTCCAGGCTAAATCGGAGAGGGAGATGGAGGGCCCGCTGCTCTGGCATCTTATCATTAAATTAGTTCTGCCGAAGGAGGAGAAGGGCAGCTTAAATGAGAGATTATAGCTGAAGCGGGCGATAAATTACGCAAAAGCCTTATGAATGAGTCTTTTCGGCGCTTAAATTGTGCGAAAATGCTCAGGGCTAAGGAGGAGAAAACTAAAGTTGAACTTGAAGTTTAAGGGAAAATTTAACGTAAATATTCCCTGAGTAAAAGGAACTCTTATTGCAGTTTTTTATTTATTATTAGTTACATTTTCTTGTCAAATATATTAATTGATTAAATCTTTAAGCCCTACAATTAGCTTAATTTAAATATGGTTAAAAGTAGGAGGCAGTTTTCGTTATTCTATGAATTATTTCTCTTCTAAAACTCCCTCCTTATAATATTTAATATTCAAACTCACCTCCATATCTGCAATTTGTCTTGTCAGCGGGTATATTGCCATTCGGTTCGAGCCGGTCCAAGTATTCCTCCGAATTGTAGCCGTTGTATGGAACTTTGTTACCGTGGTTGTGGTGCCCGCCATGCCCTCCTCGGTGGTGATGGTGGTGATGATGGTGGTGCGTCGATTCGTCGCCATCTTCGCGGGAAATTGCTGCAAAATATAGAAAATCCACACAGTTTAGTTCGAGTTCTCTGGCCTAATTAAATTAAATGCCCGGCCATTGTGATGTCAATATCCATAAACGCTCAAGTGGCTGCTGCTACGGCCACTTGAGTTTCTGTTTTGAGTTTCTCCCGCCCCAAGCTTCACTTTTCAGGCCATTAGCTCTGACAGTTTCGGAAAAGGTTCGGTTTTTGGATGCCAATCAACGCCTACCTACCGACTTGGTTGGTCAGCCCCCATTTTTCGGTTCAATATGCCAAGCTCTTTGTGGTCTGTGGCTGAGAAACCGCAGTGTTGTGGTCCTGGGGGATGGAGAGGAGCTCCCAGCCTCTGACTTTTGAATAGAAATGTTTACATTTTCTTGCAGGCAAACGCAAAACCGGATTGGTCAGCTTATGAAATTAATTTTGCACACAGGAAAAATCTTTGAAATGGGTTTTATATTTAAATATTAAAAGGAACTTGAAATTCTACGAAAAATATTATTAAAAGCATAGAAAATGACTTCAAACCGCATTTATTTTATAGAATTTCATGCGAAATATTTTTATTTGAAGTAAGAATTTATTTGTTAGCTTATATTCCTAAATATAAAATCGAATTGAAATCCTTTTATATACTTTCTCATAAATTTACAGTGTTCTATTAATTTTAATCATATTTCCGTCACCTTTCCTTTTAAATAAAACCCTTTAAACGCTGCTAAGCCCCCAGAACATGGACAAACACAGCTCCAATAAAGAGGGGAGTGAGGATATAGGATGGTCAAAGGCTTTTAGAGGGTGTTCGAGCAAACATTTCGAGGGTATTTCGAATGTGCCGAATATGCAAATGAGGCTACACCAACGACGACGACGGCGCTACAAGCAAACAAAAGGCGCAAAAAATTGCCTAAGCTTTTGTACAAATTTATATGGCGGCAGCGAAAGGGACGTCTAAACCGGCGGGGGAAATCACGAAAGGACACTGGAGAGGCGGAACGCGATGCCTTCCAATTTCCAAAACGGAAACACAAAAGGCAGAACCAGCAGAAGGCCAGGACTTTACCTGGTCTGTGTATCCTTCTATATTCCCCCGTAAAAATCCACACAAAAAACGCGAAAAAGAGTCAAACGGAAATTGGTTGGATATTAGCTTACCCCACGAACACACACATGCAAATCCTTTTTTTGGGTGTCCTGGTGAGCCTGCAATTTGCTAACGATATGCATACAAGTGGGCGTGGCAAAAGAGCTGAGAAAGAAAAGGGAGTAGCGAGAAAAGCCCAGAAGGATTTCCAGATTTTCACATTTTCACAGCCAAAAGTCAGTCAATAAATTGTAATCAAGCAGAGTGAGTGAGTCCTCTTAGGACTCCCATTTCTCATCAATTTCTGTATATTTTCGGCATTCCTTTCACTCAAACTAATGGTCATCATCTGGCAAAAGACCAAATAAATTGTGGTAAGCCATATTCGGACCGTCAAGGCAGCAAATATGTTTAATTAATAGGCGGAGTAAATATGCAACCCGAGGGAAACACAATGCGAGTTCCACCCTCCACAGAATGGATGATGTCACCGCCGCCTACATCCCTTCACAAATCACAAATTACCGCAAATTGTCGCTACAAATAAGCAATTTATTTGCCAAGTCAACGGAGGGCGAGTCCTCCGAATGCATTGCGAAATGCCCCCAAAAATCATCTCTTCTCGAAGGGGAAGAGAAAATCTCATAAAGTCGTGCCAAAACACGCCGGAAAAGTGGCCAAGGCTTTAGTTGGAAATGGAATTGGAGCAGGAGTTGGGTTTGGGTTTGGGTTTGGAGTTGGAACTGGAAATGTAATCAATAAAATATGTTGAACATAAACTACAAGCCAAAAGGGAGTTGGCTGGATTTTTTTCAGAGAGTCAGGGGGATGTAACAGCTGCGAGTAAAAATATTAGAATTATATTTCGACAAAGAAAAATGGTTACATTATTGAAATTAACAAAAAGTAACCAGTTTTGTCTCATATTTTTGGAGAAATATATATAACTATTAAGAACTTTTATTTTTAAGTAACTTTTTTTTGATATTCCAAGAGAAAATCTCTATTTTTTTTGACTATGAATTCAAAAAATTAGCCCGCAAAAACTCAAAGAAAATTTCTACCAGTCTCAGTACACCAAACTTTAAAAAGTTCTTTACTTTTCGGAACCCCCGAGTGATTTAAGCGCCAACACCCAAACAAATACCGCTGACGCATGAGTGACAGGACAAGGCGAGAACAAGGAACACTCGGAGCCAGGAGCTCGCAACTCGGAACTCGGACATTGGCAGGACAACAGAAAAGCCAATTGAACAAAGCTCACAAATTGCAGGGAACTCTGGCGAAAGGAGACGGGTTGAGAGAAGCAGCAGAAACAGGGACGGGCCAAAATTAAATCAAAGCAAAACCACAAAAGGAAAAGGCTACCAGGAAGCAGGAGAATGTAGAAAAACTGGGGAGAAGTTCATCGAGTAAATGCAATAAATTTTGCAAGGCTCTGCAGAAAAGAGAAATGGTCCAATTTTTGTCCAGAAAGAGAGAGAAACCTATTACGCCTCTGGGCACAAGGAATTCGTTTCGAACTTAACGGCTACTAAAAACACCAAAAAAAGTGCCCAAAAAATACTTCAAAACTGAGAAAGTGTTGAGCTGGCAAAGGATTCCAGAGCATAGATAAACATAAAACAGGATCGAGAGGATATGGCCGATGATTATGACGAGCGAATGGGTAATCAAATGGTTAAGGAAGGCCAACGAATTTTCCACAGTTTTATGCGATAAGTTTGTTGGGCTTAAGATGGATTTCTTTGTTGACTAAACACTGGGGAAAAATATTAGATAAGTTAAAAAGGGAGATAATATTTTAAAAAAAATTATTTTTAAATGTTTTCTAATGGGAAAATTTAAGAAAGAATTTGTTTATATATTTTAAAATTTTAATAAAGGTTTCTTTTAATAAAATATGTGACCTAACTTATTTTGCAAAATCTGCCATTTTTGCAATAAAAAGATTTATCAGTCTTAAAACATTTTTCTTTGGTTTTTTCCGCATTAAACCCCAACTCAGACCTTTGCTGACCAAAATGTAACTAACTCAAGCAGAGACCAGCCCAGACAATAGACGAAATCAGTAATTTATCCTTCAAATTGGCCACCGCATTTCGACGAGGACCAGACAAAGCCAAATCCAATTGAATCCCGGAGCTGATGTGACACTTCAAATGCTGACAAAATACATCGCATTAGCGAAGAGCTTCTCGGGAACAATGAAAATGCCAAATGCAATTTACAGCAGAACAGGAAAGGCGAAAGCCAAGTCAAATTAAATGTTAAATTTCAAGAGTGTGTGCGATGTGGTCATGCGCAATTAAGGCTTTTCTGCAATTTAATCAATTTATCAATTAAGCAGAAAAAAATGAGGAAAAAGGAGGGCCGCAGGACTGCTGCTTCTGATATATACTATGTATATTTTTTTTCTCTGCTTTAAAAGGCAATTTCATTAGCATTTCAAAGTGCCGCTGCGGGTACTCCCATTTTCCCAATTTCCCTCCCATATCCCCGCCCTTGGCTCTGTTCAACCAATCCGCTGAACAGAGTCAATAATGTTGTTAATTACCCTCCTACAGGGGGGCGTAGCCCTTGTTGAACAATGCTGTTGCGCGTCGGCAATTAACTTTTGTAAATAATGCATAATTGTCGGGAGGAATGTGAAAAAAAAGCAGAGAAACAACGGCAGCAAAAAGAAAAACAAAACAAAATATAAAAAAAATCCAGTTACAAGCGAGCAATGAACTTAACTTTAAACTACTGAATTCATGGGGCAAAGGGTTCTCGGTTGATCAGTCTGCCGAGTTCAATTGAATCAGTTGGCCAGACGGTCCGGTTAATTGTTTAAATGATTTGCATTTTTCAGAGCATCAGAACATCAGAAAAAAAATTTACAGCACGGCAATGGAAGGTTAAACTGTAAGGGACAAAAAGATTCTGTAAAAATTCCGGCCTATTAGGTGCCAGAAATATATTAAAAGCTGCTTTATTTTTATGATTTTGTTTATAAATATTTAATTAGCCAATTTTGTGTGTTTTCAAGCCTTATTGTGGGCTTTTGTTTGGCAAACATTCATTTATAATGTGTAAGAGTGGTAATAGTTACTTCTTTATTAACCAGAAATTCCTAAAAATGTAATTACTTTGATTTCGATTTAAAAACAAAATGGAACTTTTGGAACTCCACTACATATAATTTAAATTATGTAAAGCTTTCCTTTTTAGGTGAAGTATCCCGTGAGGCTTTATAAAAAAGTGATTGACCATTTTATAATTTTTTTAGTTTAAAGTGAAGAATTCTGTGAGGCTGAATAAAGATTTACTCAGATCCAAGCCATCTTATAATTTCCTTATGTAAATTCTGTATATTTCTAGTTAAAGGAAAAGAATTCCTTGCGAATAAATAACAATTTAATTTAATCCCAGCCCCCTATCTATATTTTTTTAAATATTTCGAACGAAATCCTCTTAGTCTTTAAATTTTAAAACCCCGTCATTATTTATATATCTATTTATTTACCTCCTTAATTACTCTGATATCCAAACTGTTACACAAACTAACTTTCCAGCCTCTCCAACTTTATGGACCCTCCATTTTAAGATATCCCCTTGTTCTCAATTTTATTATAATTTCTCCCCTTTATTTTTTTTTTTGCATAGTTTGCATGCTGATGAGTTGATGAGAGTTGGAGCCAGAGCTGAGCACTCATTCGCGCTGACGACAACGATGGCTGTGAACTTTTTAATTTAATTAATAGACGACGACGCCGCGCACCAACAAAAACACACACACAGAATGAAAATGAGACAGACGCCCTGGTACAACTACAACAAAAAATACTACATTAACGAGAGGAAAAGGCAAAGGCATTGAATTACACGAAAGTTCAGATGGGGACTAGGAATATCTAAAGGGGCGGGGCCCAGCCATCGACTAAGGTGTGCGAAGCCATGCCAACGTACTTAAAACTTATTATTAATTAAAAATATTTTTTGCGCGAGAGGTGGGGTGCGGTAATTTATGGAATCGAAGGATTTAAGGAGCTCAGTTTTCGGTGGCAAGCCGCAATAATGTCAACCTCATAAGCAGGGTAAGGATGGCAGAGAGAAAAAAATTATTGAGGTATTTTCAGGATTAAAAAATATAAAAATAGTCATAAAGTTATCATGAATAAAAAGCAAACAATAATTTATAAAAATTATTGAGTGTTAAATATACATTAATAGATTTAATTTATTAACACCTTTTCTTTCTCTGCACTTTTCCTGTTCCTTGTCTCAGTTTTCCGCACAATTCCCTACACTTGTAGCATTGGAATACACAATTAACTTTAATGACTGCAAAAAGAGCCATGTACCGAGGCACTTAAGTGCGGAATTTTCGGGCGAGGGACGACGGACGGGACACGGACTCGCCAGACTCGGCAGACAGTTGAGTTGAAATTGTAAAATTGTTTGTGGCATTAAGTGCGGTTAAGTGGTTTTCCCAAGGTGTCCTCCTATCTAGAGCTGATTCTTTTTGACAGAAATTGAAAATTACAACAATGCTCGGTGTCGTGAAAACCTTTTACACTCCCTCCTCCTCCGCCGAGTCCTAGTCGCACATCAAAGTGAGTGAGTGAGGGCTTAAGTCAGTTGCCAGAAACCGATTTATGCTTTTGTCAGCTCAATCTGAATCCAAATTCGAGTTTGCGGGCCTCGGGGCCTCGCCATCGGAAAAGGTGAGGCGACTTGTAAATCTTGGCCAAACAAGTTAACACTTCTGCTGGATATTTGCAGGAGGAGGAGCGAGGCACTTCTCGAGTTCTTTTCGGGGTTTTCGGGGGAGACAGACAATCAGACAGGCCCGGTGGCTATGTACTATATATAAGTAAGGAGGATTTACAAGGAGAGTTCATTCGGATTTGGCGACAACAACTGGCAAAAGGTTCAAATGCCTGACAACGAAAAGGCGCAAAATATATATTTCTTGATGCCGTATAAACTGGGGTAGCTTGGAAAAAGTTAGGAGAAATGTAACAAGAACCTAGAGAAATTTAAATATAAATATATTTTCAACTAAGAATAATATTTGATAGTACATTATTTACTATTTGTAATATATTTAAATTCCTAATTTCCTAGAGCACTTAATCTTCGACTAACCCTTTACATTCACCCTTCGAAAAACTTCATTCAATTCCTCTGTCAATTGAACACGCAACATTTTCGGGCAGAAAAAGGGATATCCATTGGCAAATAAAATATTTAAGCCAAACATTGCGCCAGGACATGGCCAAATTGAAGGCTCAATAAGGCGAACTTTTCCACACTACCAAACGCCTTTCAATTTTCCCCCCAACTACCTAGTCCCTTTGGCCACTAAACCGTTTTGCAAAAAATTGTCAGAGGCCTCTGGCCAAAACTTATCCTTTTGCCATAACAAATAAGAAAACGGAGCGGTGGCCTTTTTCTCTTTTTCTGACAAAAAATCAATAAATATTTGAGGAGCCTCGAGATTGCATTTAATTTAAAACTCATAAATACGAAATGCGCTCGCTGCCTCCTTGCCTGGCCCGATGATAATCATAATAAAATGCGAAATAAATTGCAGGCCAAAAAATAATACAATTTGTCTGATCTGAGAAACTGTGAGTCATCGTTCTCCATTTACGGAATCAAAGATGAAATGTTATGGAAAATGATTATTGAAAATTCCCAAAGTGTAATTGAGTGTTAAATGCGATTCAGAGGCTTCAGCCAAAAATGTGACGCGGGGAAGTAATTAAGAAAATCTTTAGGCAGGCAAAATGTAGCAGGGAAAAGTCTTTCCTTTATCTACTTGAGACACTATTGCCGATGTCTTGAATATGGGAATTATAATGATGGCTCCCCCCCCAATGTAGACTGTCTGTTAACTTGGCAGGCTCTCGAGGATTTCGTTTGTTCAACTTGCACTTCAACTTCAACTTGACTTCAGTTACTCCTTCTCTCTCCCGCTACTTACGCATATCTTAAATGCACAAAATATGTTCGGAAAGGGTTTCAGCAATTTAATTTGCCTTCGCTCCTTTGCATAACAATCATCGGGGAGCATTTCTAGCTGGGATAATCAACGTTTTCACTTATCATTATCATTATCATTATCATTATCATTATCAAGTCGCTGACTTTTCGCTGTCTCCCCAGGACTCTTTCGGTGTATTTTTCTATATCTATCCTTTACTGAGCTCTGTGCGCCTTGAAGTGGCCTCTAGGGTCTTCAGCTAATGGCCCGCGGCGCCGGAAGTTTTTTTGTGTAGACTCCGAACTTCGCATTTCCCCAGCTACTAGCTCCACGATTTTTTGAGTTCATAGTGCACTTGACTTTACGAAATATAAGGCAAGTTTGGAGACACAGGGAAAAAAGGACAATTATTTAAGCAAAGCTAAAAGTAAGGCTGAATTCCTTTCACTTAAAGATAATTTTAATTAAATTTATTATAATAAATGTAAGCAGCTTTGCCTATAATAATCATTTTAATACTATTTTCTCTTGATGATATATTTACATTTAATTAATTCCCACTATTTTCACATATTTTTCAGTGTATATATTTCATTTTTCCCACCCTATATCTCTGGCTGGAGTTTGTAAATATGAAGTTTGATAAGTGGGCGGCTGCTCTGGAGGAGTGGGGAGTGTCTAAGTGTTTGGCCTGGTTTAGGGTGCATTTTGGCAGCCAGAAAGGGATGAGAAATAATATCGGGGGACGGCGCGTCTCCACTTGAGTTGGCGCAGACGGCAAACGTCGCCGAAAAAGTTTCTCTAGGTGCAGATTCTTTATGAGATTACTTGGCTTTATGGCAGAGAGTGGCTAGAAAAAAAGCTGCATTTACCCAAGGGAGCAGACTCCAAGTAATAATTTCAATGAATGGAAATTTGTTCAACATTCCACGAAATGCATGAATCATTAAAAGGAATTTATCTAATTAAGTTTTTGGCCAACACTTGAGCTGCTTCCCCGGTTTCCCCTGATCCTGGACCACTGTTCCTTAAGTTTTTGCCAGCAGTAAGCAGCAGCACCCAGTCACGCACTCGCCCATACCAAGTTTGCCTTTTTGCCGTACAACTTTAGCAGAATGCTTTTGTTTATGTTCCCTTAAAATGGCAATCGCTGACTTCTCTGGCTTTTCTTTGTGATTTTCGCTTTTTTTTTTAGGTTGCCACAAATGTCGTTACGTGCACAAGTTGCGCTTTTAAAATAATTACAAAAGAAGACACACAACGGCGAGGAGGGAGTGCAGTCTGCTCTCTCAGAAAAAAAATGTAAAAAATATGGTCAAAGTTTTGCAAACAGCAAAAATGATGGGGAAATATTGTAGCATGCTTTTGTGCGATTTTGTCAGAGGCGGGGCAAAAGTTTGAGAGCCACTGACACAGAGCAGCTGTTACACAAGAAGATGCCGCTGAAAGGACTGCAGTCCTGGCATATTGTGGTTCAGACATCCACATAGATTGCATAACGACATCAGTTACCTCAAAAAAAAGAAAATAGAGGAAAATCCAGTCAAGCCAAGTGTGGCTAATGCAGAAAAAAAGGGGGCCACAGAGAGGCTTTCGGGTTCAGCGTCTTGGAAAATATACTGCCAGCACTTGCTGCCACATGTCAATAACTTCATAGCCAAAAAAAGATAAATATATACAGAAATATACCTACAAAATATATATAAGAAAAGCCACGCAGCTTAGACACAATTTATTATGCACAGACGATAAAACGTTTTGTTCCTGTTCGGGGGGAAAAAAAAAATACAAAAATGGAACAGCACAGGACAACAAAAAATGCAGGAAACAATAGACAATGCACAGCCAGCCAGCAGCCCAAAGGGGCTTGGGGCACAGAGGTGTTAATACTAGGGGTGGCTACCCCAAAAAGGGCGAAAAAAATAGGGAGAGGACAGGGGAGCTCTGCTTGCATTAAAATGCCGCCAACGCAAGTTGACACTATTTCTTCAGGAAAGAACAGCCAGTATTGGAGAGATTGCGAGTTTTAGAGAGAAGCTGGGTGTACAGGGAGAAAAACAATAAATTTAAAGTAAAAATAACTATTAAATAATTTTGACACTATTAAAGACAATATGTATTTGAAAATGATCTTAATAAAGGCTTAAGAAAATATATATTGGCTTTAAAAGTGTCAAAATTATTTAGTAGTTATATTTTTCTTACATTTCTAAGATTATAAATTCGACTTTTATTTAACCTTTTTAACCTTTTTATCATGCTAGAATTCTTAATTTATTTTTTGTTTAATATTTATTTTCCTATATACACTCTATTTTCTTGGTTTTGTATAGTATTTTAGTATTAAAATTAAAATAACTTATATTTTTCCCTCAGTGCCCTCAGGTTTGGACAACTTTCCGCCACGTCATCAGGCAAACATTAAGCCCAGCAGCGACAACTATAGCCTGGAAACTGAACTGAGGCTCGCCTTTGTGGGGGCGTTAATGGGTTAAAAGTGCGCTTAGAGCGTGTATAGATTTTATAATGTGTTTGCTCTCTGTCTCCGCTTTCCCCCACACAGCATCTTGCATGAGTTGCAGTTTTCAGTCTTCACAGGAAAGGTAAAAAAAAAGGACGACACCTGCAAGCGGCACTCTCTCGTCGTCCTTCTGCCGCCTTCAACTCACTTCCGCCTGCTGCTGAGATGGCAAACTTTTCTGCCAGTGCATGTGCGTATGTGTGGCTTGATTACAAAATACAGTTTAATGTTGATTACACATGCAAGGAACAAGGAGCAGAGCCTGCAGGCCAGGCAAAAACCAATTGGATTACACTTGGAAAAATAGAAGAAGGCAGGTTAAGCTCTTGACTAAAGGAGAAAATATATTAAAAATTCTCTTTCCGTTAGCTTAATGAAGTTGCAATAAAAGCTTTTGTCTCTTGACATTTAATTATACGAAATTAAATTTTAAAGTCACAATATTTTCAAGATAAGCTAGGGAGAAAATAATCAACAAAATGTACTAACAAAATTATGTAGCTTTAAAAATCGATAAAATTTGTAAACCATTTTTATTGGTTTAACATTATTAATTCTTTTCAATAAATTTTTTTTTAATATTTTAAAACTAGTTCTTATTTTCCTATCTGTATATACAGGCTGTTGCTAACGCTGGTGCCTTGGCTTATATCATATAACAGAAGGCTTCTTCTTCTTTTGCCAGTGACTAACCCTCTCTATATCCCTATATCTTCCCTCTGGAGCTGCGTCTCTCTTAAGCCTCATTACTCATACAATGTTGACACTAAACTAGTTGTCTGGCATGCATGCATTAATATAAAAGTGTGAAAAATGTCTCATTCAGTGTGTGTGAGGGCATCTTGTAAATGCTTAGGAAAAAATGACACCAAGCAGCTTGAACTTGCTTAAAGAAATTTTAAGAAGGATTTAAAGTGCTTAAACACGAGTGATTACTAAAAATAATTGAGAAACAATTTTTCAGAGTATTCAAAATAAAGAAAAATTTAAAACTCAATACAACTTTAATTCTAAGAAATCCTATAAAAGATTTAAAGAGCTTAAGAACTCCATATAATTTTTTCAACGTATTTTAAATAAAGAAAAGCTAAAATTCCATTTTATTTTGATCATTAAAAATGTTGTGAGGCATTTAAAATGATGAACAAAAATGTCTCCAGACTTAAAATTATATAAGTTAATTTAGATCAATTTAAAATCACCGTTTTTTTAATTATTTAAGACATAACAGCAGCTCCGGGAAATCCCCGCCCACAGTTTGACATTTTTCCAGGCCAATCAGGCCTCTCAAACCTCGCAAAACAATCACGCAATCAACTTAAGTATGCAAATTATAATAAATTTGTTTTGTTTATGAACTGCTAATGATTTGGTTACGATTTTTATGTGTGTTATTGCTGTCGCTTTTTTCTTGCTTTCTCTCTCTCTTATTTTTTTCCATTTGTTTTGCGTGTGCAGGAAATGAGGAAAACTGTCGCAAATTTGATTTACAACACCCCGTGAAGGAGGGAAAATTGCAGCAGCTAAATTTCCATGTCACCCACAGAGAGAAAGACTGACAATTGTCATGACAGATACGAGTATTCATTATTCAACAATGCGCGACGAACGTGATGTAGCATTCAAAGGCGAAATGAAGGCGATAATGATAATGATGCTGAGAGAGGAGTTACGAATGCGATAATCACAAAATCATATTAAGTTTAATGCGATTTTGGCAAATAAGTTTTAACACATTCGCTGAGGGCGTCGGTTGTGGAAAAGTGAATGTTAGCCATGAATTTCAGTTTTAACACCATCTTTTTTTGTGTTCAGTAAACTAATCTGGTTTGCTCACGAAGGTGTTAAATGGAAATTGTACACCATTTTCGTTGTCATGCAATGGTGCTCTTGATGTGGTCTTTAATCGCTGCAGAGATATTGTTTTACCGGAGGTATATCTATTTTCATAAAAGGAAAGTGCTTGTAAAATCATGTTAAGGCTCTAAAAATTATTTTAAAATATTTACTGGCTTGTTTTAAGCTTTTATTTTAATTTTACTTTATTTTAAACCGTTTTTGTACCTTTTCTAAAAGCAAGTTGTACTTTTCTTTCACTTTTCCTTTTCCCATCAATGTCAAAAAAAGTTCCCGTATTCATTAGCCGACAAAAGCCCATAAAAAAGAGGCCAGAATCTGTTCCTGAAACTTTCCCCCATTACCTGAACATGTCAATCTAAAGGGACCGCCCAGGAAGCGCCGAGAAAAGAAATTGAATTTCCTCAGTTTCCCTTTCCTTCTCTAAAAAAATATATACGAGTACAGCTAAATGAAATTTAAAACTTTCGACAGCTTTAATGAAAATAAATATAAATTTGTTTTTCTCCAGCATCCAAGAAAATAAACGCAAATCAAAGTGAAGCCTTTTAACCCGGGGATTAGCTTAGGCAGCAAGTTTCGACAACTTTAATTGGTTTTAAATTAGAAACTGCTCGGGAGTTGGGATAAACAAATGGGAAAAAGTGTGTGAAATAAAATAAGGTTGGCGAGCGAATTTGTGACAATTTCAGGAGTTGGACAGGGAACAGCAGCCTGCCTCCTCGACATCAATGGCTGTCACTGGCAACCTGGCAAATTTCTATATAAATCATAAGCAAAAAAAGAAAAAACAAGGGAGCTCGCTTATCGAGTATTTAACTTTGTGAAACTCGAGTTTTACTTTGCCGAAGAGGCTTAAAGTGGATTCTTTTTTGGGGCTGAAAATCCACCTTTTCCGCTGGTCAAACAATTGTGCCTACCGCAAGCGGGAGAGGGCGAAGCCTCGTATCGATTGCAGCTCCCCAGACTTTACAGACTTCAGGGGTCCCAACCCAACCCATCGCGGAATATGCAAAACCACCCCCAAGGAACACAGTGCTTGTCCCGCCTGATAAGGAACATGGCAACAAAATGTTGAATGTTGCAAATGCCAACGTGTGGCAGCTTGTGATAGCGGTACGAAATGTTTTACCAAAAAAGGGGGTTGCTATTCGGTGCACCGGGGGAAAATGTATAACATGGTTTGCTTGTATGTTCTAAGTACTTAAAGTATTTATTTTCTGTACAAATATTCTCAAATATACTAAGAGACTTAGGTATCAGGCAAAACTGACGGAAAGTGGTATTTCTTTTACTTGAATAAAATAATAATAAATAAAATAAAATAGCTTATCTTATAAAAGGTATTTAGGCTTTAACTTTAAGGCCTTTAAATTTAGAAATTGAGTCGTATAAAATATGATTTTCATATCTCTTGAGTTCCTTTCATTATTATTATTTTATAAATTTTATATTCTTCTTTGCATTTTATAAAATAGTTTCCATATTTTCTATTGTGCATTTTTCCTTGTGCATTTTGTTGTGCACATTTTGAGTGATGTGTGCGCCTGGGGTGGGTGGCCTTTTGGGGTGGTGAGTGGTTAAGGTGGCGGTGGTGGTTTCAGGTTTCGGCATCAGCTTCAGTTTTTGGTGGCCATGCAAATCCGTCACGGTGCGTCGTCCATCGGTTGGTGGAATGGATGGGATGAACCCCCGAAAATGCGACGACACTCTACCAGAGTGAGCAATATTTTCGCAGCCACTGTGCGAGTGTTCGACGTGCACCGTGGTCTGGGATATAAGCATAAAGCCCCAGGAGCGGCACGTGTCTGCACTTTGAGCTCAAACGAAGCAGCAGCCAGGCTTCAGCTCCATTAGCGGCAGTTGGAGGAGATCCCGGAGGTTCAAGGGGGTTAAGGGGTTGGCATGTCGTCACCTGGGGCTACCGAAAAGCGAAGAGAGGCCGCCGTTCGCTTATCGAGGGAGTTCTTTGCTAAAGGATCCCCGTTTGCTATTTTTTTTTTTTACTTTTTTGCGAGTTGTTTTTTGTTACCCACTGCACTTCAAATGCACTGAGCCATGAAGGAGCTTAAAAAAGGGAGACGGGTCAGCCTTGATAGGACTTAAAGCTGGGAGAGATTACTTTAAAGGTAAAAGGTTGTAAAGTGTAATCTTTATTGCTCTTTCTAAGTCGAGAAAAACTTAATGCTGTCTTTATACATTTCAGAATTAAATATCAAAAAATACATCTTCAACTACCAAGTCTAAAAGCTTTCTCCTAAAACCTCCCAGACTTAACGAACTTGAACTACATTTATAGTATTTTCCGTTCAGTCACATTTAGCAGCTTAAATGCCTTGCCATCGATTCTCAATTTAGAAAGATATTATTTCCCCCTGGCATTTTCTCATTTTCAGCTTTGGTGACCTGATTTCTAAGCTTTGAGCTCAGCTTCTCGGCTCCTCCCCCTTAAGCTCACGTCTTGCTTCATTATTTTTTATGGCCAGACCATTATCTCTCTACATATGTCTGCTATCTTCTCTCCTCTCATCCGATTCGATTCTCTTCGCTTTTATTAGATTTTTCACATTTCCATTTTATTGGCAATTCTCGGGCCTAGTGAGAGTCGCCTTCAAACCTTAAGAGTTGGCATTTAACGCGCATTAGGAATCTCTGGGAGATATTCACACATTTCAAGTTGTGTATTAAACATCCTTCAGTGGCATCTCCCTGTGTCTGTGCAAACAATTCAGCTTGCAATTTCTGGCCAACCCCCCGCAGCAGAATCCTCTCGAACAGATTTACATGCGATTTGCATAAATTGAGTGCTTCCTTTGAGGCCGAAGCCGACGCCGCCACCGATGATGACGATGACGATGCGGATGCGGATGCTGGAACTCCTCATGTCCCCGAGGCCACTTCCTTTAATTTTTTTCCCTAAGCAGCCAGGCCCCCGATCCGAGGGCTTCTCTTTTCAAATGAATTTAAATCCCCGGCAAAGAAATGGGCTGCCGTTTTGCGAAAAGTTAATGTTTCAATTATTCTATAAATTCAAAGGCACGGGAAAATGCAGAGAGAAAAAAATTCTGAAGAGGAAGGTTTGTATGGAATATATAATTGTTAAAAATCTAAAACTATGAAACAATAAAACGACAAAATGTTTCTTAGTCTGAGGTTTGTATGGAATATATAATTGTTGAAACGACAAAATGTTTCTTAGTCTGAGCAAAACTCAGTTCAGCGAAAAGAGAATGTATATATTTGCTCTTCCGCGAGATATCTTACAAGTCCTTATTTTATTAATAGAAATACATATATGTATTTTAAATATGTAAATATTTATTTAATTCAATAAATATGAATTTATTGTTTATGTATTTATTTATTATTTAAATCAATGTATTCATAACCCTCTTTTTCGCTGTGTCCAATTAGTTATGCATCCAAGGGGAACCCCTTCTAGGCTTTCCACTCAATCATCTTTCTTAAATGCACCCCTATAACATGTCAACCCGCTGGGAATTATTTTGATTGGAATTCTTTTTGATTTTCGGTCACATTTTGTGGGGTCATTGAAGGGTTAAGCGATTATTTTTGCATTGAATTTTTTGCTAACCTCGTTGGACTGAGAGTGAACAATTTGATTTGACATAATTGGGGTAAAGTCAGGCGGAAACGATTATTGTGTGTGGTCCAAGTGGGGGAAATGATGGAAATAATGGAAGGGAAAATGCCGGGAGGTGTGGAAAGTGGGCGTGTGAGTGTGCACAAGCAAAGTAATTCAATTTCCCGGACTTACAACACTTTTTGGCTGCTGGTCAACGAGGAAAAATAAAGCGGAAGGGTCTGCCATTTCCCCTCTGTGCTTTTTTCCAAGCTGTCGCATTGCGTCAGCGAATGGCTGTCACATTTCATATGAAAGCAGCCCACTTTTTGCCCACTTTTGCTCAGTTTGTGCACCCACTCACCTGCCATCCCACTTAACCCCTTAGTTTAAACTTGTTTGCTTCAACTTTTTGCCGCTTCTAGCTGGCCTTTGCATTAAAAATGCATACGAAAGTCGTTTGACAAAAGTTTTCCTCCGTTCTTTTTTCTAAGGTGGAAAAAGGCACCCCGGTTGAAGGCCAAAGTTACATGCGGGTTGCACAAGATCCTCACAGAGATTCCCCCCTTTAAAATGCAAAGCAAACCGAGCCTGGGTAAACTTTTCTTGAGGGCCAGACAATCGATAATTTCCAGCAATTCAATTACAGGTTTCCAGGACACACACATGCCACAACAAATCGAAATTCCCACGCTCATTGAAATAATTTCAAGGAGAAACATCCAAGTAATGTCACAAAACGAACTATGATGATAAGGAAAATGCATATGCAGAGGGAAAATACTAAGGAAAATGCACGCCAGTGCCAGCGTCAGCTAGGAAAATGTCAGGCAAAAATGTTGACATTGTTGGCTTAAGATACAAAACACACGGAATGGAGCACAAGAAAAAAACCAAGGAAAATAAGCAAAATATGGGAAAGAGCGGGGCGGAGAAGTTGACAAATCAAGTTTTTTCCTCGTATTTTCCTTGTGCATAACGAGCTCAAAAATGTGTGTTTGGATTGCAGCTACAAAATGACTCGAGAAAAGCCAACAAGAGGCAGAGCCGGAGCAAACGAAAAGAAAATTATGAAAATGCACAAGATGCACAGAGGAGGAGTCACTAATGGAAAGGCTTAGAAAGGCAGGGCAACATGTCGAGTGGAAACTCTATTTATTCTGTAAGATATATATGCTGCAACTGAGCAAATAAAGTTGCTTGAGTTAAGGCATAAGTCTGAATTAATTTCTAGGAATGTAAATAAAATGATAAACCGATTTATTGAAATTTCTTACAAACATCTTAGTGGGTTCTGTAATAAAATATTTGTGTAGTTATACATAAATATAAATAAGAAAGCTAGAAATTTCTAAAAACTCTATAAGCTCTATGAAAAATATGTAGGTATAATTCTTTAAACAAATATTTAGTAGATAAAATAAAGTAGAAATTAACTAACTCCTCCTCTTATTTCCATTTACTCTAAATATTATCTCAGGCCCCTTCGTGAGTGAGTTTCCCCCAAGACCCTCAACTAACTTATGCTAATCCTGTGCTAAAATAAACTTCAAACCCGAGGCTTACAAAGTTAAAGCTTTATCCGCAATCCATTAGAGTCAGTCAAAGTGCCATAAATAATGCCCTGACAATGCATCACAGGACACGCTGAAATCGCCAGGGGAAAATGGGAAGAAATTGAGTTGCTAGCAAAGAGCACATGCTCACTGCACACACCCATCAGCCAGGCAGCCAGCCTTTTATTCAAATTGTCAACTCGAAAATGGGCTCCAGGATATATAAAAAAAAAAAAAGAGGGGAAAAACACAAATCAGCACGCCAGAAAAGAACAGAACTGTAAAGTTCAACTGAGCGTATGTGCAATGTTTGCGAATGACAATTTACGAGTGGCCGGGAAAGGACTAGAGAGCGAGAAGCCAGAGTCAGAATGCCAGGACACACTTTGCTCCGGCACCGGCACTTCTCCGCTAATTGCCAGCAAAACAAGCTCTCAAATCAACTTACACACACGGAGAGAAAATATAGAGAGCCAAAGGAAATGGAGTCCTAAATTGTACCAATTACTTTTGTAAAGAAATCCCTTTCTAAAAACCACAAATTAAATATAAATTGTTTATCTAAAGAAGCTCAAGAAAATATTATCTAATATATACTGTAGAATCCTTATCTCCTTGATTATTTTTTCCAGGTGCACATTTTCCACTTTTCCATAACTCTCCCTCTATTTTTTTCCTATGATTTTTAAGTGATATTTGCCGGGGCGCCCAAAAGCCCAACTCTGGGCAAATGTTTTTGTTCCCATTATTAATGGCTTGGCAAACGAAGCCGGCCGACACTACCAGACTATGACTCATATGCTAATTTAAGCCACAACAAATGTTGGCTTGGCCCCGCCCCTCTGCGCCTCCAACTCAAAGTTAACCCACCTGGCCGACAGGGGACAGGACAGGTGTCCTGCTTCACCAGGCGATGACATTGAACGATATGACGCCTCTTCGCACGTGAAGGAAAAAAGATGTTGGCCCACTCTGGACTTGATTGATGGCTCTTACAACTTTTCTCTTTTTGTTCTTTCCGGCTCCTTTGTTTTACGCTTTTTTGTGGTCTGCGGCACTCAAGGACGTTCGAAACACCGAAAAGCTTTCAGTCAAATGAGTTACGCCACACGGAAATTCCAAAACATGAAGCCAACAAAAAACACAAAATGGTAAAGACATCTATTTGAGGTTAGAAAGTTCGGCAATCAGTGCAAATCAGTGAAACCAATTTGAAAAGGGAAGCTAATAAAAAATTTAAAATATGAGGTCTTTGTCTAGGGATGTAAATGGGAAACTTCTGAGAATTATAGAAAACTTTTAATATATGACGTTTGCTTCAGAAGCACGAAGAGAGGCGCCTTGTCTTTAGGTAAATGTATTGAGAAGCGCGGAGAGAAGAGCTTTTTTGCTTTTAATAAGAACACATTACTCATTTCTTTTTAGTCTTTGAAAATAATTTAAATTACAAACTTTAATAGTACTGATAAATTCGTAATTTATAAAATTAACTTTGAAACCTGGCTTCAGGTAAAGATATAGAAAGGCGCATTTTTGCTTTTACAAAGGAAAAGTTCGTACTGATCTTTGTCTGTTAAAAGAATTTCAATTACAAACTTTAACAGCCTCTAAATTTCCCTTTGACAATTGTAGAGAATTCATAAAATTAGTTGCTAAAAGTCATAGAAATATTTATCATGTGGCTAGGAACTATTCCGACCAAGTCAGTCCTCTTTTTTTAATAAGCCCAAAAGTTTCGCAAACTTTTTTTCAAGTAATTTCCAAATTAACGACTTCATTGGGGCGTCCTAAAACAAAAACCTTAAAAAATACACCTAGCTAACGAAAAACTGAAAAAATAGAACGTAATCCCAAAGCAGCAGACACACACAAGTAAAATAAAAAGCAAAAACTTGTTTATGACTTGCAAATTTCCTGTAAAAGCCAAAACAAGTGCAAAAAAAAAATAACAAAAAGAAAGATATAGGTACTAGAAATGAGGAAACTTGTCCAAGAAGCAAATCAACTTTGCGAACTAGGAAGGGAAAAGCGAGAAGCTGGCGGAGAATGACAAACGAACTAGAAATCCCCGCACTTGGGTAAATAACTAAGACGGAAGTGTAACCATTCGACCGGAGGCCAAAAGCCAGGACTTTGGATTTGGATGCGGGAACAGCGGAGTCCGGAGTCCGGTGAGGTGGGTAAATGAACTTTAAAATGGATATACCCCGGAGGAGGAAAGCGGATCCAGGGACTCGCCAACTAATGTAATCAAATCAAAATGAAACGCCAGCCAAGCAACTAACCAAAGGCAAATTGTCAGACAGAGATGAGCGAGTGGAAAATTGCATTTAAAGTGGAAAGAGTTGGCAGTATAAATATCCAGAATCTCGATTTAATTCGATTTAAAATATTGTCTGGCATATTTTAATGTATTCAAAAAGAGAAAAGCAGTAATAAAATTAATTTAGTCACAAGAGAAGAATAATAAATACTATACATTCTCCAAGCTTAATTATTCTGCAATAAAAATCGACGCAAGCAATTAAGTTTTAAATCAATCAACAGTTCAATCATTCAAATTAAAACATAAAACAAGTAAATGCTCAGCATATGGTGCCCATAAACCAGTTTATATCTCTCTTCTCAGGTATAACAAATTAAATTAAAAATGTAATTCCCATATCGCTGACCATCTCTGGTGACCGAACCGAGAGGAGAGAGAGCATTAGACTCGAGGCAATCGGAAGAAGGCGAAAGGAAATATTATCATTGAAATGCAAGTCCTGTGCCAGCAACTCCACCTGGCCAAATGCAAATTGAGGGAGCTGCGACTGGAGGACAGGACAACAATAATAATAATAAAAATAAAAAAAAAATACAAATAATAATTTGCAACAAAAGTCAGTCAAGTGCTTGGCGGAGGAGATGGTTAACCGCGAAAGAGGGGCGACCATTGTCAATATTTGCCGTCGGGGACGTCGTCATCGTCATCATCATTCTCATCATCATCAACGCAACTTCATCGATATGCAGGCCCCGACAACGAAGAAATCTCAGAGAGCGGAGACAAATTTTTATATTTTCTTTTGGGTGTGCTTGGGGATTTAACCGCCTTCATCTCTTTTGATCGTTATCGTACCGAGAGCTTCCTTCATTTGCATTTTGTCCCCCCCACTACCATTCGTTCAATCATTTGTTTATTTACTTGTAAATAAAGCCAGAGAGTTCCTGCTAATGGAAACGATAAGTTCTTCCCAGGAAACTACTACTGCCAAGCGCTAATTGAAGTTGCCTTCACGGAAAGTTGAGTCATGGCGACAGCAGGTTCTCAGGTTAAGTAATTGAGAAGCGCGGAGAGAGGCTCTGGCAATAAGTCATAAATTTATTTCTACCTTAATTTTTGCAACCTAAAAACGAGAGGGGAAAAGTGTAGTAAATTTAAATCAACATTATTTTTAACTTTCATGCGGCGGCCTCTGACCTGACCCTTGGTCAAAGTAAAATGTAAAAGAATAAATGGAAAATAATTTTCAATTTGCCTGGGTTCCCTTGCCCCTGTTTCTAGCAATTTATTGGAATATGTTTCTCGGGTTTTCCTGTGTTTTTCCCCCACCCCCACCCCCACTCAAGATGTAATTGTAGACGCTTGGTATGCGCAGCTCGTGGTTTATTATTACCCCCCAACACTCGACTTTTCCAAGCCCCACTCCAAGTGTGTGTGCTTTGCTCTTCTTGAGCCAGGCCGGCAGCCAGCCAAGCAAACATTTCCACCAGAGGAAACACACAATAATATATGAAAAAGGAACAAATATATATATGTATATGTATGAAAATAAAGGAAAAATGCTGGCCAGACCCTAACAAGCTAGACAATAGCCAAAAGCTGTAAATTGTGGGAGGGGTCGGCGGCAGACGAAAACAACAAACTGGAACAATGAACAGAACCGCCACTGTCTAGAGGAATGTCTACTTTTCGGTATCGGGGCTCAGTTTGCCCCAAACTGTAATTAAAACTGTGCCTACGAAACTGTGCAGAGTCGAGAGTGTCAAGTGGAAAAGAATTTTCAAGGAAAATCCCTCTCACTCCCTCCCCCGACTAGAAGCTGCTCTCCTCGTCGTTAAAGGAAATCATTTTACGGCCTCCTGACAGACAATAAACGTAAACCGGAAAATGGGGAGCTGAAGGTTGCGAGATGGAAGGAAGAATCTAAGGAAGCCATTACCTCGATGCCAGCTACCGGGCTGCAGGTGCCACATTTGTTGTGTACACACACCGTACACCGGCATATGCAACAAAGTCAACACCTTGAACCAGTTTAAGTGAAAAGAAAGGAGAAATTATGGCAGGCAGGCGGCTGGCAGACGCTGGAAAACTCAAAATAATGAAGTGCGAGGGCGCCGACACTGACATTTGCCATGAGGAGCGAGTAAGCCCCCGATGATGAGGGCAAGGAAAAGTCATTAGCGAAGCACATATGACAGTGTGCTTTCTGGCATAAAAAAAAATTGAGTTGAGCTACTAAGAAAAGTTTTTTAAAGTTTATGAACAACACAACAACACTCTTAAGAACTTTTTTCACAAAAAGTAATTCATCAAAATTATTATAAATATCTTCTCCCATTTACAAATTTGCTTTTTTATTTATTTTAATCCAAACCCGAAGCACTGTGCCATTGGGTGGGCTTTTCCCGGCCAGATTTGCTGGCGGAGCTGTCAGGAAATGCAGCAAAGTTGCCAGCCTTAGGCTGAAGGAGAAATTCTAGACGTGAGTGAGGTGGCCAGCCACTCCACGGCAATCTCAACTCCAACCCACCACCCATCCACCTCCTGTCCTGTCATGAGATGTTGGGCCCCATGTCAAATATTTAACACTTGGTTTATTTTGCATTTGTTTCGCTCCCTGTGGCACATGGAAATTAAATGTTTACGCTTTTTGTGGCAGCAAGTGGGCGACGTCGTCGTCGTTCCCAACTCAAGGAGGCACATCTCAAGTGAATTTCATGGGGCAACAACCAAAAAAATGGCAACCAATTTACAGAGAGCTGCCCTGCAGTCCCAAACACTTTATTTCCTTATCCAGCAAAGCCCACGCAATCAATGCGGCAGAAATATTTCACAAGTGCAGAATAGCAATCAGGAATTGGGAATCTGGAATCGGGAATTGGGAGTCAGTGTATTCATTGATGCAACGAGCCAAATGCCGAGCAAATCACGTAGCATAATATTTTGTTATTTGGTCTGCACTGCGCGTCTGGCATCGCACTGACAGGCATAAGTCTGTGAGATATGCCACGGCATAGAAATCTATATATATGTGTGAGAAAGCAGATTTTCAAAGTCACGCGCTACCAAACAGGGTTAAGACCCGCGCCACCACAAAAATGGCTATGGCTAAAAGTCAGACAACAATCGATGACGAGCATATGAAAGGGTACCACAGTCGTCATAGAAATTTTCAGAATGCGCTCGATGGCAAATGATATTTTGCAATCAACAATCATATTTGATTAAAAAGGGAATCTTTTTGTGAAGTGATGATTTATTTAACGTAAATATTTTGAGAAGCGCCGAGAGAGGCGCTTTCTATGAAATCCTTAGTAAGGATGGTATTAGATAAACATTGTGAGAAGAGAAGATACGCTCTTTTTTTTTAAGTTCTCGGTAAAAGTAGTTTTCCTGGAACTATCTCTAGGAATTATGATATTTCTAAATGGGAAAATTAACGTAAATTATATACTATATAACATTAAAAGAAAATATTTATTTTCTAGTTATATTTTTTGTACGTATTGTTTAAAAAAAATTTGTTACAGTGTGAATTTTTATTTCCATATTTATTTTCTTGTAAAACCCGTACCTTATTCCCCATTTACTATGCCCAATAAATACAAGTGTATGCTTATAAACTCCCATCCACAGCCACAATAAGGGACATCAGTTGGAGTCTTGGGCTTGAGCTTGAGCCTTCGTCGCCGCGCAAGACGCCGCCAGAAGAACATTTCTATTAAAATGCGAAAAGCCTTTTGTGGCCTCGCCCCTCCTTTCCATTTCCATTCCATTTTTCCTGTATTATTTCCCTTGTTTATGCGGTGTCTGTCTGGCTGAGCGGCTGTGTGTGTTTATCGCTGAAGCTGCTTCTGCTTTCTGCTTTTGCTGCTGCTGCTGTTGGCACTGCACTTTGCATGCAAAAAAGCATAATAATCGGAAGGGGAAGCGGCAGATAGTGATAGTGAATGGGACATGGCGAGGAACGTATTAGCAGACTCTTCCGATCACAAATGTCGTGAACGTTGCTGCTGGCTGTGTTGCTTGACGTCAGCGTAAGCCACCGAAAATAAACAATGAAAACCCCGAGAAAAAAAAAATGCAGCGGCATAGATAAACAATAAACAAAGACACGACGAACACAGCAGCATCAGCAGAAATTGCAAATTGAAAACTGCATTAAGAAATGCATGAAGAGAAAAGAAGAGAGAAGAGGTACAGGCAGAGGGAGGATCCCTTGACATTCACAAGAGAATTCTCAGAGTCATTGAACGAGGAGAAAAAAAAATCAACAACACGCTAAAGATGCCAAAAATAAAGTTGTACAGGGGAAAAGCAGGAAAAACTAGACACAGAGGCGGCATAAAATACAATTTATTTAAAACTCATGGTAGAAATAATATGATTTCCCATTTAAAATAATTATTTAAACCTTATTTTCCTTAATAAAATAATATTAGGTAATTCTGGAGTTCCCTTTCCAGGCTAGTCCCTGTTAATTGTTAAGCCCGGTTTCAGCCTAATTGAATTCCAGCAACGTTGCCCAACAACAGAAGGCCAGAAAACAAAACAAAACACCGCCAAAAGAAACCAAACACAAACGGCAACGAAAATAGTAAAAGCCGCATTGAAAACTGAATTTTTACGATTTACGTCGGAAGGTTGTGAATTTCACTTAAAATACTTTTATTATGGGACGGAAAAAACAAGCTGGGAAGCCGGGGGCCCTCCTGCTCGCATTCAAGGCACGTTTTCCAGGCAACGTTGACGCTTGGCCTGGCATAAAAAAAAGCTTTGGTTTTTTACCCCAGCCCCCAGCCCCCAGCTCCAGACACAACACATGTACCTGTAATGGGCCCATTCGACATTCGACAAGAGTCGTTGGAACAGCAGCAGAAGCAGCCGTAGCCGTTTAAAAACAAATTATCGAACATGTACGAGATGCCTGTCACCGACAGCGAGTAAAATAATAAAGAGAAAAATAAAAAGGGATATGTTTATGGACGCGAGTCAATGATAGTCGGAGAAAATGCAGAATAATCCCAAAGGGTTAAGCTGTCGGAAAATGGGAAAATGTGTTGGGAAACCGGTGAAGTAAGATAAATACGAATAATTGACAGAAGTAGAACAGAAGCTAGGAGATGTAATGTGACTCGGGGATTGCCTTTGCGACAGGTAAATGCTCAGGTGTCTGTTCCTGTCTCTGGCAAACATATTTTTGTAAACATATCAAGTGGTTTTATTGGGTATTTTGCTAACAAGCTCGTGCTGTGTTGCGAAACGGGTAAAAATCATTTTTGCAATTTTTATTAGCTTCTTAAATACCTTAAAGGCACTTATAAGGTGATTAAATACTTATTTGGCACAAGCGTAAATCAGAGAGGATTTTTACAGGCTTTAAAAATATGTAATTTATTTTGCAATTAGTTAACATTTTTTTAGAGGGTATTAATATGCAGAAATACATTTAGTTTAAGCTCCAATAAATCCTCTAAAATCTCGGAGCTAACAAATTAAATTTACATAATTTTTCACCAAGCCTTTCTCAACCCCAAGCCTTTCTGTGACCCCGCACACACACAGTTCAGTTCAGTGCCCACTGCCACTCATCAATGTCACAAACATAAGCACGGAAAAATCGAGGAAAACCCTCTCTGCCAGCGTTAGTTAGAGGCCTCCTCCACCTCCACTAAATTACTCGAGAAATTCGTGTAATAAAATACAGAAAATAGTCGCATAAATTTCCTCTCAACGCGCTGCGGGCGTAAAAAATTCCTACTGGAACCATATATATGCCATATTTAATACTGCAGCCGGAGGAGGGAAGGAGGAAAACTGCATTAAATGTGCTTAAGCGAGCGAGAGGTCATGTGCGTGATTACTCATACGCCGTGTGGCCGACGCGGATATCATCTCACATGCCGGAAAATACATAAAAAAAATACCAGAACTGAAACGAACTGAAAGAACGTTTCATATCAATGGCATGACATATTAAACGGGGGCCACACCAAAGCGGATTTGTCCCTATATATGTACGTACTTCAAATCTTGAGATAAGTTGCTAGGAAGGGGATGTGGGGATGGTGGTAGGGGGAAGTGCCGGTGGGCGTGGCATCTGTAGCGTTTCCAGCTCTTCACAAATCAGAGCGTAAATACAATGAAGACAACGCCGAGCTGCTGCGGAGCCGCTGAAAGGCGATGAGAAAGCGAGACGAGATGGGAAAAGCGAGAAGCGATGCGTGTTCCGATAGCGGAATCTGCTCAGAGCCACTTCAATGGACTCACCATCGTACAGTGGTAATTCCAGCGGGGAAGTAAACAAATAGATCAATTTTGTAATTAAATTACAAGCACATCAAAGGCCTTTTAGAAATACCTATTTACTTAGAAAGCTATTTAAAACCTCTGTTTCAAAGGTAAAGTAAATTTTAATCGAGTTCAAAAATATTTTAAAAAGTTTTCAAGGAACTGTGACACTGAAAACTTCGTATTTTTATTTTACAGCTTATTTAAATTTAATAAAATAAAATTTGAGGTGGTGAATTACCTTTTTACGTAGAATGCTATTAAAAACATCTGTTTCAAAAGTAAAGATAATTTTAATCAAGTTCAATAAGTATTGAATGTGTATTTTAACAAAGTTTTCAATGAAATGTGCCAATGAAAAATTCCAATTTCTACTTTAAAGCTGATTTAAATTTAATAAAATTAAATTTGAGGTGATTAATTGCTTTTAGGTAAGTACATAGATTTATAAATCAATTTAAAGCCCATTACCCGCATTAAAAGTGCCCAAACCCAAACCATGAATCACCACCACCAAACTAGAACCAGAACTAGAGATCTACTCAAAGCGGTTATCACTGTATCTCCGGCACATATGCGGGCAGAGTCCAGTTTAGCCCATCATCCATAGCCATTGAATAGACTCACTCGGGGGAGATATCATATATAGTAGCAGGGAGGAGGGTCTGCCGGAGTTGGAGATAAAAGCGAGGCGAAGGAGGAAGCATCAACAGTCGACGGCCATTAGCTGCTTATCGCGCTTCGTCTTCGGCTGCTGATTCTTTTTTGTATACTTTTTCTGTTTTTATACCCTTTAAAAGGGTTTTATTATCAAGAAAAGATATTTGTAACACTAGAACTGCTTTGGAAAAATATATAATAATATTGTCTGTCTTTTGTCCGCTTATATCTTTTCATGCTAAATAAATACTAAAGCTTACAAAATTTAAAGTTAAAAAATATAATATATATAAATATATAAATATACTTTCTTACCGAAAGCTTACTTATGTTATAAACAGCTCCCATAAGACCTTGATTAAAATGTATGGTTTATAGTTCCCTTGGGTATAATCCCACTGAAAGAGTATTCCAAGCTTCGGCCTCCCAGGCTAAACTTCCTATTTATTTTCCTATATTTTTTCTACATTTTTTTGCCATTGAGTTGCACTGGAAATAGGACAAAAAAAAGAGAGGCGGGATCGACGGCAGTGAGCTCAAGTGTAAAGTTATCAAGTGGCTGCGACTGGCAGTCAGATGGGACGGACACCAGTCAAGGGTTAAAGCCATAGACAACGTCGAGTGTGTTTGGCCATGGCTTGTGACATAAAATGTTATCAGAAAGGATTATGACAAGGCAAACCGGAGGAGAACGAACGAGGTGAAACACAGCAAAGAGAACTGTATCACTGGCACAAAGAAATAAGGCGACGACGACGAGGAAGATGATGATGAGATAGCGCCGAGATATAGCCGACAAGCAAGTGTCAAAGTCGGACATTGGACACGCCATAAAATATTTACACCAAAGGAGCAAGAAGGAGCTCGAGATATCTCAAGAATCTCTCACTTCAGCCGGCGAAAAGTTATCCTCTATTTCTTGGTGGCAAAAAAATAAAAAAGGAGAAAGGCGACAGGAGACAGGAGTAAGTGTCACAATTGTTGGTTAAATAAAGTGAGGATTTCACACTTGAGTTTGGAGAAGTTCTGTGTAGCTTTTTACTTGAGCTTAGCTGATTTTAGAGGTTTAAGTGGGGATAAAGACAAAGATTTGAGGAATAGTGGATTACTTTGAGATTTATAGAAATAAATATTGCTTAAAGTACTCATTAAGCCAATAATAATATTAATTAAATATATTAAACTGTAGGATATTATTAAAAATAGCTTAGATTTAATTGAAAAACTATTAAACAAGTAATTAAAACCGGCAAGCAAAAACCATTACTAAGCTTAGTGCCTGCACTCTTGTTTTCTTATCGTAAAACATTTTTATGGCCTTCACATTCACAGAACATGAACATAAGAACCCAGACTCGAGTGAATTATTTTAAGTTATTTACCAGTTCAACAAGAAAAGGCAGAAGATGACAAAGAAATCACGATCGGTGCAAGTAAACACACATACTCGTATATATCAGTACATAAGTTAATTGTACGTAATTCCGGTCTGTACTTTTCTGGTCTATGGAATGCACTCATCAAAAGCTGAAGAGGAAATGCAGGGAATTCTTGGGTTAAATGCAACTTACAGGCAAAAAAAAAAGGATTTAGAAAATAAAATAAAGAAACATAGTGATAGAGAGTATAGGATAATATATAAATATGATCATTACAATGGGAAATATTATCCTTTTTTTGTGCTAGAAAGTGATTTAAAAACTTTATAACAGAAATATAAATTTAAAAAGAATTCTCAAGCCAAGACATCTTATATGTTGATTGTAGAATCTCTGTTTTAAATGTAAACAAAATAAATGGAGACCTCTAATATTTATATTTAATATTAATATTTATATTTATATTTTCTTTATTCCTTTCTCGCTTTCAATCCCCATTTCTTTCCGTGTGCACTTAATTTCTTGTGCAACAGCGTCTTATAACTTCATAACTTTTATGGGCCGGCAAATGAAGCAGTTTAGAAGTAGCGACAGTGAGACACTGATACAGCTAACAGATACAGATACGCGGAGACCGAGAGCTATTCGTAATTAAAAACTGGCAGCCCGTGCGGCAATTAACGAAGATGGTTAAGCTGCAAGTATCAGTTCGCTGACAAACAAGCGAGACGAGTCTTGCAACTACAACTGGGCGACAACTAACAACAAACAGTTAGTAATGGCCTTGGCAGCCAACTTGGCCAGTTCCTGCAAGTTGCAGCAGCTTGAGTGACATTCCTTGGTTGCATCAGCAGCTGCTGTTGCCTCACAAGCTTCTCAATAATGCAATGAAAGCATTTAGACTTCAGCTGGAATATAAAGTCAACTTTATTTTCTCATTTCAACCCATAGATGCAACATTTATGAGCCAGAAGTAGAGGCAACAGCAACTCTACCAAATGGCAAAATCGTGAGAAATTGTTCCAATGCCAGAGCACAAGTTGCATTTGAAATTCGAAATTGTTTCCGCTTGAAGGATTGCCCAATTGTTGATGAGGGTGTTGCAAGTTGCAACTTCAGAAAGAAAAACTCTCTGACATATTGTATGTGTAGCGGAGAAAATGCGCTGAAAATTTCATCTTTCATTTTCGTTGGGGCGGTGCCTTTCATCGGAATGGAAATAGTCAAATTGCTCACTGAACATCAGTTTGGGAATTTATTGAACGCAGTTTGATTGCTGAGAGGAAATCAATTTGACCAAATTTGTAATTCTATTTTGTAGGAAAATAATTATAATACAATGCAGAGATCTGATCTTGCCACGCACTGGTGTTTAATGTACAAGAAAATAATTTAAATAATATATAAAAATATATTTTAGCTAGTTTCAGATATTATTTCCTAACAATAGCCTGATTACATATACTTTTTCCAACAACCTTTACTGTCACCTAATCCAAACCATATTTGGTTCATATTTTGGGTATTTTTCCAACAAAAGACCAGACACAAAATGTCAATTAAATATGCAAGCCAAAAAAGGTAACACTTAAAGCCAAACAAGACCATTAGTCAGATATTCAGAGGCTTACCAATGGCAATAAAACTATTTTTTCTTACACAAAATCGCTCTCCTTATGGGAAGAAAAACAGCTGTTCGCCGAACTAGTTTTTGGAGCAAGTCAGAAAATAAAAGGCTAAAACTAAAAAGCCCGAAACCGTTTGCGTGGGCGTTGAAAGACAATTAGCCGCATGCCGCAAAATCAAGCAACCGAAACGGGTTTTTCGGTGAGTCAACATCAGGCACCCAATGCAAGCCATACGGGTTTTCATGACACGCCAAAACTGAACCATAAACCATCATAAAAATGCATGGCAAATATTTGATGAAATCCCAGCGAAATACCTGCAGAAATTAGAGGGTAATCGCTTCGGTAGTAATTCATCAATTTAGAGCTTGCACTTCCTCTTGTGTCTCTTGTCAATTGCATTTGACTGGGAATGAGTGCATTCAATTACTCGACCGAAAAGAGCCTGAACGGACAACCCATCAAAATTCTTGTATGCTTTTTTTAGACCATTAAAAGCTTTTGCCACAACAAAATCGATAAGTTTCTGTCTGCGAAACTGCGAAAATGTTTTGCATTTTATTTTGTATCTGTTGTGGTCTGGCAAGGGAGTTTTTTAAATAAAAATTGCGTTTACTTGTTTGTTCTTTTTTTTTTTTTTTGAGAATTGTGTGTGTTTTTGGTCAGTAAAAACTGAAGGATAGAGCATAAAAGAGCTACAGTTTTTCAGTTGTGTTGATGTGGGAAAGTTTGGGTGGCGCTGCCTGGTAATGTTTTGTATTCATAAAGCCAGCTGAGAAAAAACTTTATGTTGAGAATGGCGCAAATTGAGGGGGAATCGTTTTTTTTTTAATGGTCAAGTTACAGGCTGTAAAAGGAAAAAGTTTACAGGATGATATTATGGGAATATTAAAGAAATATCAAAACTAATTTGGAGTCTGAAAAATATTTATTATTCGTCATTTGACATTTTCTTGATTATGCCAATCAACGCAAACACGTTTGCTGAAGCTGCAACTTCGTGTTGAATGTATAAATAAATATATATAAATATCTGCATCTATCTATGGTCTATGGCATTACCATAAATATCTATTGTTTGAAAAAGAAAAACTGCACCCACATTGGATACAAATCAGAGAATGACTCAACTGCATTTAAGTTGGGATTATAGACAAAACAAAGGTTGAACGCTTGGTTATGTTTTGTATGGTTATTATTAATTAATATTAAATATTTTCTACTCACTTAATCTGCCGAAGCTGTGCGATAGCCTCTTCTTGAGCTTTTGCAGGGCTCCACCCTTCTTCTCGCGCATTGTGACGCCTGAAAGTAAATGGAGAGAAATAAATACAAACATAAATACGAGTTACTTAATTGCGCTAAAATGTGGGAGATTCATTAAGTGACATTCAATGATTGCATAATGATCGCTCTCCCAATCAAAGCTGGGGGAAAACTTCAAAACAAACAAACAGAGACAGAGGGACACGGACTGAGAAAACAAAACACAGATTTTGTTGTTATAAATGAACATAAATCAGTGGAGCGTGGTCTCCCATAATGAACAGGGTGACCCCAGAGATCGGGGGAACAGAGACGTGCTGCATTTCCCCCAAATGAATAATCAACAAATTGTTCGGCAACCAAAAATATGCAGACGAAAATAGAAAATGCATTTTTAGGTTTATTTGAGAGTTTAGTTGGGGATTTTCCTTGTCCCGCTTTTATCCACTATCTAAACATCTAAATATCTATAATTAAGTTTTATTTTTCATGTTGTTTTTGATTTTTACAGAAAACTGATCAAATAATAACATTTAGCAATACGTCGAGCTCATTTTAAAGTTCAGTGAGGCATGAAAATTGTTTTCTGTTTTTCAATGGGAGGTGTGTCTGGTTTTCCTGGTTTGTTGATTGCATTAATGATTTCTGTTTGTGTGTTTTTTCTCTTCTCTATTATAAGAACGCACAAAAATTAGTAATTTATGTGGTTAGAAGGGGGAAAAAAATAACGCAAGTAGGGCAAAGGTTGGTATTATAATGGAAAGAAATTAATTAAAAGTTTCGAGGGGATTACAGAAAAATATATATTTTAATCCAAGGGTTTAAATAAATTGATTTATTTGTAAATTTATTAATTTTTTCGGCTTAGAGGAACAGAAATAATTTAAATAAGAAAACAATTTATAGGAAAATTCAGAAATTAGGTAAGATATGTGATTTTAACTTATTTTATTGTATTAAAAATACTTGTATTCACTCATTTTTTAATTAATTTATTTATTTTATATAATTTTAACCCTTGTAGAATTTAAAATTCCTTGTTGGGAAGCTCAAAACTATATTTAAATCCAACAAATCGACAATGTATTCGTTTTTTAAAGATGTAATTAAATACAAGAATTATACAGCCTCTAATTTCTCATAAAATTTGTTATTTATCTGAAATGTAACTCCCACACCTCCTATTCAAATTTCAAGCTTGGTTATTTACACTTCCTCATCGTAGTTTTATTGCTTTCAATGGGATTACCACCTCCTAATAAGGAAATTGGCACTTGAGCAATCATTTGTCAAACTCTTCACAACTCTCAAGTCGCCGCTGCTCTGACACTGATTGAGACCACTACAAAACACTGACCTCCACATTCACATCCACGAGCATATTCCCCGACTAAGTAAGATGGAAAACCAGTTTTTGTCCGAGAATAAAAGCTTTGGTATGACAATTGCAATACAGAAAGTAACTAAAAATCTCTGTATTTCTATATATTTCTCGTTATTTATTTAGTTATTTACCCACACGAGGAGCTGTGTTAAATCAGGCGATAAAGTGTGCGACTCTGCAGTGTTGAGATAACTTCTTGTTCGATCCCCTTGCGAGATTGCTTGGCCGTTGTCAAAAGCAATTTGGCTTAAACAATGCAAGAAGCAAGTCAAGCCGAGCAATTTATGGTCATGGCGAGTGCGCTTTGCATAAGGCCCCCAAGTACCACTATCCTTGCCTCCCATTTCTCGCCCCAGCAGCTCCCTTTAGCTCTTGAGCTGCAACTCAATTACAGGGGCCATCGGAGTCATAACTATAAGCTGTTGTTGACTTCTAAAATGGCTATTCAAAATCATAACCAGGGTATAAAAAACGGGGGGAGGTGGATGTGACAACAAAGAGCCGGGATGCAGGCAGAGAAAAATGAAAGGGAATATCTATACAAAAGGCCAGAGGATCTATGAGGAATTTAAGGAGAATGGTTGGAGATTTTATACATTGCCGGGGGTTCTAAATAATAACTACAAAATACAAAGAATTCATCGGAGACCCTTCTAAGTTCAATTACATTATAAGGTGAAAATTATTCAGAAGGCTTAGATTTAAGTATATAAAATGTTTTTGTAAAATCTTTAGCCGTTTGAACCTATTTTTAGGTTTTCTAAATTTATAAGTATATAACCTATATTTTCTATATTTAATATGTAGGAAATATATCTAGGCCTCAAATATTTAACAAACCTTTTAATTATTAAAATCTTATAATTAATTTGACCCATTTATTAAGTTTCAAAGACATTTCTTTTAAGTTTTCTGGCCATTTCGAGCTTCTATATTTTCAATATTTTCTACTTTTTAAAGACCTTTTCCCCCAGTGCAAAAAAAAACAAAGAAAACCATATAGCTTAGTTGTTTTTGGTCTTGTCTACATATATAAGTGAACTGGAAATATGATTATGAAGACTATGGGAATGGGTGATGGCGATGGGGCGATGGCGATGGCGATGCTAATGCCGGTTGACAGAGCCAGACACCGGGCAGGCGATTGCATATAAATGCCACTCACTGTATACAGTGATTTGCATAAAATGGCGCCAGCCTTAATAGTTTTTGATAAATTGTTGTCAATATTGTTGCAACGCAGACGGAGACGACGACGACGACGGAGCTACTACGCCTCCTTCTGCTTGCCGCAAACACAATTTCAATTTAAGTGGCGGAGTTGTTAACAAAAAACTTATTTAATTAAATGTGCGTTGCCAGCCAAAACTTTGCCCAGCAATGAAGTTGAAGTTGCAGCTTTGGCAGCAAAAGTGGCATTGCATTAATGAGTTGCATATGCAAACATCAAAGTTTGCAATCAAAATCAATGTCACCGCCAGACGACGACAGCGAACTGAGGTTCAGATCAAAGGCAAGCCCGAGCGATAGACAGGTAAAGTTGAGTGGCATTGAGTGGGTTCAATAGCCTAGACCTCGTAGGGCCCACGCCTCCCCTATTATGGCCTGGGGGCGTGGCCAGTCAGGCGTGCCACGGTATGCAAAAATAGCAAAAACACACAAAGGGAGACAACGAGCAGCAGCAGTCACTCCTTGAAATATGTTCGACATCTAATTAGAGAACAAATAATGAGGAGCCGCGAAAAAATGGAAAGGAAAGAAAAAATAAATAATGCAAAATGCAAAGGATATTTGTTTTGTAATTGGTGGCCAAGAAAGTTTCCTGAATTATGGGTATTAAGGGACAATATATCAAATATTAAACCCTAGTTAGGCTAATTATATTTATATAGTTCTAAAAAAAGATATGACTTAGTTGGTGATATAAGTCAGGCAGGAGGTTTGTATTTGACTCAATATTAGAGAGAAATTGCTTAATAATTATTTATTTATATATATTTATCATAAGTATTTAATTTTGTAAAGAAGTCATTACTATTTATTTTTTTATCAGATATGATTAAGGGCTAATAAAATGTCGAATTGCTATATAATTTCCAATTTCTACAGAAGAAATTTTTATTTATTTTAATTAAACATGATGTAGTACTGAAAAAAATTTGATCATCTTTAGGACATTTTATATACTAAGAGATATAAAATATCATATTTATTATACCCAATAGTTACCCATAAATTAAATGATTCAATTAATAAAAGAACAAAAGAACTAGAGCATCCCAATAAAGCAGCTCAGGTTCCTAGAAAATTGTGATAAACAAACAAGGAAACCTCCTATATTCAAGTGCATATAATTTGTAAATGTTTACCGAGAACTCAAACCCCTTCCCCTAGAGAATATCTATTCCAGCTACAAGTCAAATTAACCCAATTTATAATGCCTAATAGTATACAATCTATGAAAGTAATTTGCACATTCTTACCCCTTTTAACAAAAACGCCCCGCGAAGCGCATTCATTTTCACAAAACACAAAACACAGAACACAGCGTAACAGGCCGGCAATTACCCAACCCCAAGGAAAACATCATCCATCCAACAACAGTTGACACAAGCCAAACAGCAGCAAGTGATATGACGAGCACTTTCCAAATTTCTTGTTAATGACGTAATTACCTTCAGCTGAGCAAAACAAAAGCGAGCTGCGAAAAATCCCGGCACAGGAAAAGTGGAAAATCGCGAGAGACAGGCGCGCGCGAAAGGCGCGAAAAAGAGAGGGCAGAGCGGCCACACGACGTATACGTGACATTTTGGCCACGCCGCCACACACGGCAGCAGGTGCACTGCGGAAAATATAATCATAATAATTAATTTCTTAATTTATATATGATTTTGAGACGGCATTTTTAAATATTTGAACAAATCTAGGACTCGGAAAGAGTATAACTATAAAAGCTACATTATTTTCAGCACATAATAAATATTATTTATTTTGTTATCAGTTTATTCTTTACCCTTTCTTACCGTGGTAAGGAATATATTTATAATATATTATAAATATTACTTATTTTGTTCTCAGTTTATTCCTTCCCCTTCCTTACCCCGTGGCTGTTAGCCAACTTGCTCTCCACATTCCCTTAGTCAATGCAAAGGAAAATAGAATGGTGAGTAAAAAAAAAAAACTATACAAAATAAAATGAAAGGCAAAACTGTTTCTAGCAAAAATATTTTGACACTTTTCGGCGACAAGCAGCTGACTAATTGCAAGAGTTTTGCTCTTTGGAGAATGCCTCTGCAAAATGCCTCAAAAAAAAAAGGAGGAATCTCTAAAAATAGAGAGAGAGCGCAGTGTAAAATACAGCAGCGACAGCTGACGGAACTGAAAGTCCAAGAATGCTCGATGATTAAATGGCTTATAAATGACGCGGGCATTTTTCGCCGGTCGGGGTAAAAAATCCAAGAACTTCCATGCCAAAAATAGGTGAGAGAAAAAAAAACGCACCAGACACGCGACAAGTGACAAGTGGGGGAGACGGGGAAAATATATGGGAAACTGCCACAGATTCAATCGATTCAACCTCGCCATCAGTTCATGAACTCTTGCCCTGAAGTCGACTCTGCAAATTGAATGCAAACTTTTTATCAATATTACATTTTTCTATGCATACGGAAATTTTATACAAATTTTATTTGTTCTTGGATCATTTGTATAGAGAAAGAGGTAAATGTATTTGTAACTAATTAAAAAGTTCATAATGGAATTTGCAAAAGCGGTTAGAGCTTAACATAATTGAAATAACTTTAGAGCAGAAAAAATACAAAATTAAAAACGTTTAGGAAGTGAAATTATGGGGAAAATATTACGTTTAGTGAAGCTTTGTATTATTTAAATTAATTTGAACAAATATCAAATAAACAAAACGAGCTCTTAAGATAATAAATCTACTATATGCTGCTATTTATTTCTTTACAACAATTTTTTAAATGCTCAAAACTTCACACCAGCATAAATTTTCGTGTTCATATTAACCTTAACCCTTGCCCACCATATCTAATGCCATCATAAAAGATTTCTACGCCTTCGGCAGGCCCCACATCCATCAACGTTTCCATAAAGCGCGCGTCATTTATTCACCCAGCAAATAATAAAATTAAAAAACCATCAAATATACAAACCCCTAAAGCGTGATTATTTATTTTTTTTAAAAATGTATACGATACTTTTTCAGTCCAAACACGCCCGAGGGCAAAACACAAATTTTATTACCATATAGAACTATTTTTTATCGCTCAGGCCATCAAATCTAATCAAATTAAAGTTGGAGAAAGGGAGAGTTCTCCAAGAGATGGGGCGTGTTGGATAAGAAAACTTGGAACTTGGAAGGAAATTAGTCAACCAGTTGCATGTTTTCGTAATAAACTTGGCTGAAATACACACACATATATTTTGAGGTGAGTGTATTGGCCACCTGTTTTAATAGTTTTTGCACACGGCAGCGCCAGCTTTTTGACTGGAGTTTGTGGGTTGCGTGTTCGGCAATCGTTCATCAGAAAACTTGCCAAAACGTGGACAGAAGAGACGGACCTGCCAAATCCGAGCTTAATTAAAATTGAAACATATTTCTCAAAGAGAAATTAAATTTGCCGGGGGGCAGCTGTAAAAACTCAATTGCATTTTACAGAAAAACATTAAAATGTAAGAAAATGTGGGTTGACGATAACAAAACAACAAATGGGGGAAATAAAATCTCTGGGCTATAAAAACTGGTGAAAAATATATATGTAAACATTTGTTGAATATAATTAAGTGCAATTCACACCTTTTCGGTTAGTTAAATGATTTGATTTTCTTCTTTTTATTATTTATAATTATATGGAATCAGTCATAATTGAATTTGTTCAGGAAACCTGTTCATTTAATTAAGTCAAAACATATGAACAAATCTGTCATTGATTTTCATCGTGTTTTCATTTAATTACTTTGATCATTTTCTTTCTCTGCTAGCACTTTATTTAATTAATTTTCAAATATTTGCAAAAATAAATCTAAACTGAGCCATAACTCTCTGACTAGACTGATTTAGCCTCAAATTTTAATTAATTTGACATTGCAGCCTGGCTGTAAAGGCGGCATTAATAATTAGACAACTGAGAGCGTCGACGACTTGGGAAATAATTAAATTGTATTTTGCCTAAAAGCAACACACAATCTAAACAAGTTGCACTAATAAATCAAGTGGAGATAGATAGAAGCCATAATGAGTTTCAGATGCGTTTGTTTCGTGTTTCGAATTAGATAAGAGGGTCGGCCGTATTAGAGGTTGAGGCTTATCGTTCTCAGCCTTCCATAAAGCATAATGTCTGATTAAATAAATGATTTCGATTCCGAATGAATTGTGGCGTCAGTGCCGGTGCCGTTCATCGCCGACGTCTTGGGTCAATGTTCTCTAATAAACAAAAATAAAGTTCAATTCGACTTGAATTAATATCAATTGAGGAAGGAGAAACTGTTTCGGTTTCTCAAACGGGTTCCAGTTCCCCCAGAGAACCCCAGAGATAGCCGAGAGAAAGAGCGGGAGAGGCGGCGGCCAGAACTGGATTGCACAATTTTTCAATTAAATGCAGTTTCTGCTTCTGGCAGTTTCCATTTATATAACTTTTCTCTTTTATTTCAGCCTCTGCTCGTGTCAAAATATTTACGCTTAATTTTAATAAAATTTACTTTGATGCCTGCTGCCATTCTTTTCGCCTTTCCCATATTTGTACAGCATTTTAAGCGGGCTTTTTGCGCATATTTTACAATATATTTATTTATTTATTTATTTGCACTTTTTTATGGACAGTGTGGACAGTGCAGCAGCAGCAGCAAACAATAAAAAGAAAATAAGAAATAAATATATGCGTTTTCGGGCTGATTTTTCAAGAGGAGAGACACGGCAGGCAGTTGGGGATTTGTGTGTGTGCTGGAATTTAAATTGAGAGTTGAATTTATGGAGGAGTTCTCATTGTATATTATGTGTATATATGCGCGGACATGAAGAGGGAAATATAATAAATTATTGGAAAGCTTTCAGTTAAAAATATTGAAGGAATTTCCCCTTTTTGGAGGCATAATATAGCCACATATCATTTGTAAATTAATACGTGCAGGAAATATGTATACACCTTGTTCCTTATTAAAATCTTTAAAATTAATTAAAAATACTTGATTAAATACAAAAACAAGCAAATATAAAGTTTTATCACGAAATCAAACCAATTTGCACATTTTCCCAAGAAACTTCCCCAGAACCAACACACCTTTTCCTCTTTTTTATATCATTACACCTGTTCTAAAATTTTCCATTCACTTCTTTAGTTTTTTTTTATGCCTCCCACTGAATTTTTGTTTATATATTTTAAAAGTGTATGCAGAAAATAAACAAAACACTTTTATTACACTGCGAATTGCGCTTGACTAAAAATAAACCAAGCAAGTTCAAATATAAATATAATTTATAAAAAAGGTGAAGCATCAATCTATTGTTTATATCCCAAAGAATTCTTGAGGAATTTTCGAGGCTCAAGCAAATACATATATATTTATATTTATGGGTGTGTGGATGATTTATGTTGTGTATATACGCACCGGCACCAAAATTATTGTTGTTAATTTTAGTGGGCTGACTGATTAATTCGGCCATCTTGGGGCTGCTTCTGTTTAACACGTTGAAATTCTCACAGTTTAGTTTATTTGATTGTTATTTAATAGATTATTTATTTATGGCACGCATTGTTGTTGTATTGTTGAAACTTCTTTGGTTTTGGTTCGTAAATTTCACTTGGACTTTTGACTTTTATCTATAAGCACTGGGGCATTACTCTCGATGGAGATATATGAACTCCGCACACTCCACGCACTCTCGAATTAAATATATGGTTTTGGTATCAATTCTGCTGTTTTCACTGATTTTGTTATCAGACGACGACGCCGAAGTTGCATGTAAACGAGGTCAAACTGTTATCTGCAGACAAAACAACAATAAATCTAGCGGCCACAGACAACAGCAAACAACAAACCAGGCACCGCAGAAAAAGTTTGCCTCGCGCTGCCAAAGAAACGATATTATTTTTATGGGCTTCGGCCTTTTTTCTGGGGTGGATGCTTGTTAGGGGTAGGTTGTGTTGACATTACAGAGTTTTTTAATATGCAGCAAAATCATAAGCAAGCAAGTAAATATTATTATTTTTTTATTGTAAAAAATCATAAGTAAACGAATATATTTTTTCACAAATTGGATTTTTTTTTCTTTAAGAGAAAGTGGATTTTAAGTTAATCAAACAGCTCATAGAAATGTTGTAAAACAATAAATATTTATATACAGCACACACTTTTAAAAGCTGTTTTTCAGAGAGTTTTCTCATTAATGCAAATTAATATTAAAAGTCACTTTTCACTTGCTTAGAGCTCGTAGAACCCAGAAAATAATTACTCTTAAGTAGTTCACATTATTCTTGACGAAAAATAATATATTTTTTAGATAAATAAAAATGCACTGCACATTCAGATTTTACACTCTTTGTTTTTTAAAAGTTTCACAAAGTTCTCTTCTTAGTTTTTCAATTACTAATTAATACAACACAAAGTAAATAATAAAACTTGTCTGCACAACCTTCTTATTTTTTTTTTTGTCAAAGTCTCGCAATTTTTTGGGTGTTTTTCGGTTATTTGGAATTTTTGCCGGGACGCACAACCTGCCGCCTTGGGTTTCGCACACGAAATGAGGTCAACGAGATACGGGACAAAGGACGTCGACTGCGGCAGAGCACCGTTTGCGACAGAGACCAGGAGTGAGAGAGAGACTGAGACTGAGACTGTGACGGCGACTGAGAAACGGAGAAACAGAGAATCGCACTCGGAATCGGCAGAGACGTCGGCGTTTTACGTTACGCTAAGCGAAGAAGAAGCGGCGGCAAAAAGTAGCGCAAGGGCGACCACCGGTGGGTGGCGTTGGGTGGTGGGTTTTGGCGAGGGGTGGGAAAAATCTCAGAGAATATCCCAGAGAGAGCCAGCGAGTGAGAGAGCCCTTGCCGGCTAAGAGAGTCTCTCTAAGTTTTGTGTTCTCTTGAAAAAAGGGGGTGGAAAAGGCCGCCCAGCTTACACGGCGAATACGCAATTTTGGGTTGTTACATGATGACTCGAGGGTGAGGGCAGGTCGCGACAAATCAAAGGGGGTTGGGGGTGAATCTGCAGCTTAGCTCTGGGTCAAAGACAAATCTCGTTGAGAGATCACAGGAAAAAAAGAAGAAAAAACAAGACTCAAGCCTCGAGTATGCCAGTTTGAGAGTCACAGCAATCGAAAGCATTTGCGTCACACACGCTTTTCCGTTGCAAATAAATGCAAATTGCTAAGGGCATCATCTTGGGAGTCAGCTGACTGAATAACTGGAAACTGAAGCCGCCAACTCAGGGCATAAATTATAAGAAAATTTAACTAGAGTTCAGCATCAGCATCGGCGATCTCTGCGATTATATTTAATAGGTTCATTTCTGCTCGCTCTCTCTCTGGCCCCTCTGTAATCTTTGGGCATTTTTCATTCAGCTTCTGGTAGACTCGCACAGAAGTTCATTATCACGATTATCTCCCGTTTGCCGCCAAATGTTTACACTTCAAAGTCACGCACCGCCTTGAACTCGGACTGAATTTATGATACATATTTGTACAAGTACAGTGGTAAGCTTGGAGAAAAAAACGAAAGCCTTTACAGAGTCCTAAATTTGTTATAATTGTAATTGCGTAAATTTAGTGCATTTTAAACCTGCATTTTATGCAAGCAAACAAATAAAGAGTACTATTTTTATGCTTTGTTATTTTTGGGTTTAAATATCTTTATTTCTTTGAATTATTTCAATGTTTTAATTAATATTTATATTTTTATTTTAATATTTTAATATATTTTCTTTTGTTAATTTTAATAAAAACTTATTCCTTGGTTGTATTTTGTCTGTACAGACTTTATTCTGTATTGTTTAAACACAGATTTTTAATTTTCCACAGTAAGGATCTCAAAAACAAATTTTGTTACTTCCTGTTTTTTATGATAAATAAGACAGAAGTGCTAGCCTTTCAAAAATGTTGTTTAAATTGTGATCAAATTATAAACAATCTTAAAATAAGTTTGCTCTTCCTAAAGAACATTTTTTTCTTGGCCATAAATGTTAAGCCAATTAACACTTTTAATTATTGTGATAATTAAACAGCTTTCGTGCTTTTAACATTAAAAATATTGCTTCCTAATCCCCTAAAATCCATTCTTTTAAATCTAAGAAGTAATATTGAGAGGAAAATATATTTATTTAATTTTACGTATTTCTCCAGTGACCACTGTATTTAATTTTATTATGAATAGGTCTACAAGACTCGTAATTGCCACAAAAAAATACAAAAAAAAAGAGAGAAAAAGAGCACCCGAAGATAGCAATAATAATAAACAGCAATAACCTTCGGTTTCGGCTTCCTTTTCGCCGCTGAAACGCACTTCAACCCGTGCAAAGCCTCGCAAATAAGCGGAATTCAAATAAAAGCGCGGGGGTGCTGTTTCTTTGCCCAGAGAAGGGGTTATGAAAGGGGATCCAAAGGGGTTCCGAAACTCGGACTTCTAATTGAAACTAGAGGGACCGTTGCTTGGGGTGCACACTTCGGGGAACGGCGGCTGCTCAAATAGCAAACAATTCAAATAAACAAACACAAAACACACACACACACAATACACGAGCCAAATAAATAAATAAGCACCACACACACACAGCACAAAAAAAGTGTGTATTAAATATGTTTATTATATTTATTATCCACCGTTATTGTTGTTCCTGTTTCTGGTTGTTTGCTATTTAAGCTCTGATTTATGAGGCTGCGACAAAAATTTAGACCGCACAAGTGACGTACACGAGTTATGCCAGTTTTAGAGTCACGTCACTCTAGAGAGCGCGAAAGAGGGCTGTACAGAGAGACAGAGCCGCCGCGTCCAACCTGTCCGAATGCAAAAGTGGAACTGTTCGTGGTTCGTTGGTATTTTTAAAGATTTTTCCTGCCTTGCGACGACGCACAGTGGCGCGTTTTTCGAAAACTCGTTGCAAAAGTCGGTTTACGGGTTGTCAGATTTAGCAAATCTTTTGATACCATTAAATTAGAAAGTGATCAACCCAAAATTTTATGATTTACAAACAAATTGTAGTATTTATAATCGCTGCTCAAAGTTCAAAAATTTTACTGTATTTTATTATAAATAAATTTATTTTTCTATGTACAATTTTTTTTTAAATTATAGAATGAGTATTAAAAAATATGTTTAATTATTTTGAGTTTTTATATTCAATGACTCTTATATAAAATCTATTTTTTCAGTAAACATTTAAAGATTTAGTTTGTCGAATAAATTACGTAATTTTAAAAATGTAACACCTTAAAATTTTTGGAGATTTGCTTTTTATTACAAAAAAAAAATTAAATATATAACTTTAATAGTCCAAAAGTTATAAATATTGCAACGTGTTTTGATCAAACGAGCCACTGTGCGACGTTGCTAACAAACCTGTTCGATGTTCGAAGTTCGAGCCAGCGTCGAACCGCAACGAAAGTGAGTTTTTTTAATCTGAGAAATGTTTAAGTTGAATGAACATTTTTACAAATATTTACAAAAAGGCATAAATTAAAATGTACATTTAATTATTTAATTTTTATTTAATTTGCAAACGCAGCACCCACAACACGGCAGCAGTGCAGCAACAGCAACATTGCAGAGGCAACACAGCACCAGCAACATAACAAGGCAGCAACCCTGGCAACATTGCTGCAGCTAGCAACCAAATAGCTTGGCAACTTTGCAGCTGAAACTGCAACGCCAGCAGCGACGTCGTGGTGAGTTTTCCACGTCGATTTCCACTACTATGAAATTTCATTCAAGCAAAAAGGCACAAAAAAACAAAGACGAAGCGCAGCCGGCAAAGTTTGAACAGCTGAAGACGAGCTTTGCGTTCCGGTTTAGTTCGCTTCGCTCGGCTTACGTCACAAACAAATACAGAGAAACAAAAAACAGAAGTTAAAAATGCAGAGAAAGAAATTAAAATATCATTCTTTAAATATTTAAAAGAAATGCATACGAAAATTCTTGTATAATTGAATAGAAGAAAGCTGAAACCTTAACAGTGATATTTAAAAGTTATTGTAAATAGCATTGGGTATTCACAGCTGTTTATGATCTTGATATAATTATTATATATATTTTAATAGTTCAGATTTTCTGTTTAATGCTTGAAAAAATATTCTTGTGCAATTTCAAGACTTAACCATTATATTTTTATATCAAAACTAAACCATTTTACATTCAATAAAATACAACAAAATTTTAAACAATTTTTTTTTTACAAAAAAGAGTTTATTCAGCAGCCCAAAACAAAGCCCTATAAAAAAGACAAAAAGTAAACAAATAAAAAAAATAAAAACAAAAGAAAATAAGAGAAGGGAAGGGAAGACAAGAGCAGAGAAGAAAGAGAAATATGCTGATGCTGCTTTTAGAGACAAGGAAGTGTTGGGCAAAGTTATATATATTTCTTGAAGAAGCAGCAACACAAGACCATTGTTTTTTGTGCAGCAAAAAGCCAAAAAGCATGAATCATCGATACACTGAGAGAGCCAGAGATGGGGAAATACAGGGAGAGAGAGGAAGATACACGAAGAGCGAGAGACAAGTGCAAAGGTATCCAACACACAAAGAGAAGCAACAAAAACGGGTATCCAATGAAGGAATGTGGCCACGCAACAACAAACAAATGAGCGGAAATTTCAACCAAAAATATATCTCTCTCTTGGCTTGCTTTTCACCACTCTCGGAAGAAAAGAGAGCTTCAAAGAGAGCCAAAGGGGTCCCGAAGTGAGGGCCATTGGGGCATCGCATATTTTGGTGCTCTATTTTAAATTATTAATGAGCGACTTGTTCAGTTATTAAAAGCCTGGGAAATATCGAAGCAGAGAGCTGCCGAGAGAGAGAGTCACTTATTTTCTCCCCCTTTCTCTGAGAAATTCCCCAGCGAGCAAATTTGCAGCGGCCAAAAACCCCGAAACAAAAATTTGATTAGGTTTCAGAGTCCTTCTCCATTTGATGGCAAACCTTTGTTGGCAATAAAAAAAGGTAACAACTCTTTAATGCTTTTTTGAAAAAAAGAAAATAAGAAGGAAAAGCAGAAAAATAAAAGGGATTACACCCACTCGTCTTACTTAGGGATAGGTTAAGGTTTATCTGGGTGATTTCTTAAGTGGGTTCATCAAGATGGCATTAAGTTTAATTTTTGGAAAAGCAGTGAGCACATTTTTAAAACATTTCTTCCATAAATTCCCAAAGGAATATGCCTTAGAACGTAAATATTTAAATTTAAAAAAAGGAAATAAGGATATCCCTTACTTTAATCTTTGAAATAAACCTTAAACATTAATAAAATTGATTAGATAGTTAACTTTTTGGGAACTCTAAGAGATTGCTGTACATTTATTATTTTTTAACTCTTTCCCCTTCAACAATGAAACGAGCACACATCAAAAGTCAAGTAAACTTGTCAAACCCTCGCAACCATTTTCCACACCCTTTACCCTTATCCCCCCAAAAAAAAAACGAGGAAAACCCTTATCAGCAATCGTCCCGCAAAAAAATATCAATCATTTCCACCGACCTGACTTTTCGCAGGTCCCATGGACGGACCATTTCAATTACCCGAACCCTGGCTAATTTGCATTTGGCTCGCCCTGAGGCCTGAAAAACCGTACCGCAGAAACCGCACCTGGAAAAACTTTTGCGGCTGCCATGCGAGGAAATATATAAATTTTGTAGTCATAGAGAGAGAGAGTAGGGGCTGGAACCTTGTTTGTGCCCAAAAGTGTTGCATTTGTTTAGGCTGTCGAGACACGCACTCGCCCACCGGAGCACCGGAGGAGGAGTCCTGCTCCTGCTTGTTTTCCTCCTCATGAATACCGCGCTACCTGACTTTTCCCCCGGGTGACCAAAAAGGCAAAGCAACAGTCACAGGCTCGGGCTCAGGCTGAGCAAACAACAGTAGGCTAAAAATTGCGTGTGAAATGGTTTTAACTTTTGCTTTTTATCTCCAGTGCTGCACTGGCACGTGAGGGTCTCTCTGGACTTTGGACTCTGTGTGTGTGTGAGTTTGAGGGTGTCCTCAGAAGTTACGCATACGCCGTGTTAACGCTAGCCGATTCACGCTGCCAACTACCAGTTTCTTCTGGTTTTTATTCCTATATGGTATGCTCTGAACTGGAAAGGCGGAAAAGTTTCTGGCACACTGAACAAACTTAAGGGGAAAGTGTTCTTTTTTTTAATTTAGTACAGGTAATTTGAGTGTCAAAATAGTATAAGTAAAGAAGGAAATACATTTGTAATAATTTTATAAGCAATATCTGCATGAAATAAAATGATTTAAATTAATTTCCTACAATATTCAGCTTAAGTTCTTCCGTAATAATATTTATTTTATTTGTTCAAGGAAAGGTATATAAAATCCTTCCCTTTTTAATTTCTCCCTGTGCACCTGCGTGTTCTCCTGAAGCTTTTCACGCTTTTCCCCCTCACACTTTCCATCTGGCGTAACTCAACAAAAAGTAAATCTTCTTTTCCCCATGTTGTTTTAGTTGACATTTTATTTCTTACTTTGCGTAGGTAAATTTAATGGAATACGACGTGCCAGTTGCCAGTAGCCAGTTCCTCTCTCTATTTCCGAGAAAAACTTTCAGCATTTCGAATGAATTTTATTTGAAATCGAAACGGATTAAGGACTGCTCTCCTTCTGCCTTCCATAAGCGATACCCAGGCCAATCAATAAGGGGGCGTGTGTGTGGGTATTTTTCGGGGGTTTGGGCGAAATGGACTGGCCAACTTAATTGACTTTTGAAGTGACTAACCATCAATCCTGAACCCCCTTTTATCCCAAGTCCACATATGTGTGTGTTTCGTGTGTGTGTGTGTGTCTGTGTGTGTGTGGAGCACATAAAATCATTTAAATAATAAATGTGGCCAAAAGTTTATACGGGGCAAGGGACGAGACGACTAACTGAAGCTTAGCATGTAATCAAAGTTTGGCTAATGAAAACATTTGCAAAATGTTTGCCCCAAATCCACATGGTCTCCTTCTTTTATTTTATGGATACACGCAGGGAAATATTTATTTGCATATTTTTTAATTATTTAATTATTGAATTTCCAAGATATTTTTGCTTCTGGGAACTCTTAGGGAAAATTTATAAATTTTTAACTACGTTCATTGCTTCTGTGAGGGCCTCCTGTGGAGTGCCTGCGGAGTGCCTGCAGATAGAGCCTGAGAATCTAAGGAAAGAAATACAGCAAAAATCCGGCGACCAGCACCACGTGAGCACTTAGTATTCCTATGATAATAAACAGCGAGTACTTTTAGTTCCTTAGATACTTAAATAGATAATTAAATAATTACCCGCCGCCCTTTTGGCAATCATCGAGTTGAAGATCCGCTCGAGGACATCGTAGGTGTTTACGTTGAATAACTGCTGGTAATACTTGATGGTGGGGAGAGCTGTGAGCTGTGCACCGGCAGCTTTACCTTTCAGCGAGGCGGTGCAGCTGATGTCGTTGATCAGATCCTCCTTTTTTCCACAGGATTTGGCGAATTGACCTCGATTTGTGTTTTTTTTTTTTTAATATGAAAAAAGTGTGCTCGCAATACGGTGCGCATGATCGACAAACTGGACTATATAAGGAATCTGAAGGACGTTTCGGAACTTAACCTTTTTATGAGTATGTTTAGTTCGGAAACGGCCTTCAGGTTCCTCATATACTCCACTTCGTTGATCAGGCCCACAGTATTGCGATCCAGCTTGGAGTTTTAAATTTAGATAAATAATCTCCAATACACAAAAGCAAGACTGTTTGTTTCAATAAAAATAAATGACAACACTACTCTCTGACTTAAACACACAAATATCAAGGCAAGCTAGGATAAAACTAGTTCAGTTCTAGCGGCAAAGCTAGTGATTTTGTAGGTTTTAAATATATATTTTATATATACCCCATTCGTAATTTAAGAAAAAAATGTATCATTCATTATAAAATCAAAAATTTAAGAGACTCCTTCGAATTCAAGTACATTTTCTCTCCGTGGAGCAGATTTTGTGGGTCCATAAAATCAATAAACTTAAATAACTACAAATAAGTGAGAAATTGGGGCACAGCCACCAACCAAGGAGAGGATGAGATGTGCTCTGGTAAAACCAAATGCAATTACCTCCCACGTAATCCTCCTCTTTTCCACAGGATTTGGCCAGAGCCAAAGCCAGAGGGAGACCCCGAGCTGAGCTGCAATTTTCCACACGTTTCGCTGGCTCTCTTTTTCCCCTTAAATATACACACACACAAACATATTTGCAAATGAGATGGATTAAGGACCTAAAAGTTGTGGACAAAGTTGACCTCCCCTTCCCTATATAAAACCGCAATAATATTTCATGTTTATGTCAGCCAAATAAATATGCTAAATATTGTTTGCTTGTGTGTTTGTTGTGGTTTAGTTATGGCTTTTCCGGGAGATGAGGAAGGAAATTGACAATTTCCTGTGGAAAGAGAGAGTTTCGGCGGTGGCAGGGCATTAAATCGGATTTAAATGTGTGTGGGAAATATATATATAAACCAATTAAAGGCAAACCAACTAAAAGGTTGCATGAAAAAATGTTAATATTTAAATGTGGAATAAAAGGATAGTAATTAAAAATATGCAGCGCTTTGGGGATTATAAATAATTGGAAAAATCTCATTTTATTTTTAGGAGGCACTTTTATTTGGAGAAAGTTCTGCGGAAAATTGGATGTAAATATAATAGTGTGAAAAACTTCACAACCAATAAAGTCTAGACCTCTTCAAGATCATTAAACCGTAGCAACTCAATCGTAAGGATAATTAAAAATCCCCCTTCGACCAAAGCGGCCCTATAATGTCATAACATTCTGAATACGCCGCATATTCCACACACATTGATTTCCTGCCCCTCTTCAAAGAGCGGGGGTTCCTTCTCCAGTCTAACATTTCCCTCTTGAATAAACCAATCGACCATGAACTGCCCCTGTTCCGCCTCCGCCTCCGCCGATTCCCATTCCACATGGTTATACACTCGTATTGCCGCAATCAACAATGAGAGAAGCACTAACTTCCGGTCTCACTTTCATTCAATTCTGCCCTGCACTTTATTGCAATAAAAAAAGAACGCGAAAAGAAAAACAAACGAAAAAAGTCGCATAAAATGCAAAACGTTCTCGATTCTACTAAAAAGGTCTATAAACATTTTGAGTCATCAACTTGGCCTTTTATGCCCAGTAATCGTCGATGGCAGGGGTATATTCATTTCAAGAATTTCGAGATCTAAGCTTGGATAATTATTATTATAAAGTATATATAAACCAGAGTAAGGGGTAAAAGGTTTTGGAAGCTTTAAACTATTTCCATGCCGTTGATATGTTTAAAGTTACCGATATAAATATCGAAACGATAGTTTTAATCGATAATATCCCATCTCTTGTGACAATATATTTACTTCATTGTTTAAGTTAACTCTTCGTTGAGGAAATCACTCTTATTACGCTCATATATCTTTGAGTATATCGATATAAATATATAAATATCAAAACGCCAGTCCTTATCGCTAATATCCCATCTCTAGTGTAATAATTTCGATAGTATCGCATCTCTTTTGACAATATATTTAATTCATTGTTTAAGTTAACTCTTCGTTGAGGAAATCACTTTCATTCCGCTGATATCTTTGAGTTTATTGATATAAATATGTAAATATCAATACGCCAGTCCTTATCGATAAAATATAGTATAAAATATAATATAGTTTTAAACTAAATAAAAAAGTAAAGTACAAAAGCATTTAGTGAGAACAATTAATATTAATATCGACCCTTTCCCTTCCCTAATCCCAGGTATCTCATAGTCGGGACACTTTATATTTCCATCGCCAAGAGTGAGAACCAATTTACAGCTATGGCCAAAAAGAAAACAAAACAAAAGCGGAGCGAAACGGAACAGAATTAAAGCAAACAAACAGCACGCACAAGCATTTAATGGAGGCCAGTATCTGGGGGGAATGCGGCGGTGGCAGATGGTGATGATTTCGGAGGGGCCACAGTTGAAAATAGGAACAAGAACCGCACACACATGTGTGTGCCTGCGAGTGTGTTTGCACATCCCATCGAATGGGAATAAAATGCAAGAACGGAAATCAAAATGTCTCAAGTGCTTTAATTGCCCGCAATCCAACAGATAGTTTTCATTTGAACAAAACTAATTTGAGGGCACAGCTCTCGAGTGGAATTAAATATGTGAATAAAAAAAAAACTAGGATGAGGGCGACACTTGATGAATGTCTCAAGTGGTTTTCCGAGTGCTAATTTGCTCCAAATGAAATGCATGGGAAAATTAAATACTTTTTGCTAGTGAAAAGGTAATTAGAGCTACTTTTAACTACACAACTTAAATTTTATTCCAGCTAACATATATTTTCTGACACAGAAAACCCAACATAACAAAGGTAAATTTTATATTTCACTCACAAATAATTAATTTGGTATCTTGTCCATACATTTCTATAGAATTCATTACCATACAAATTGCTGCAAAATAATTAAACCAAAAATGTTGTTCCTGCTGTCGCTTTTCAGGTGCCAAAATATCTAAAAACAAAATTCTGGCCAAATTTTGAATAATTTAATTATGCAGGCAAACAAAATTTCGCCCAAGCTAATTTGACAAAGTTTAATAGAGGATTTTTTAGTTGCCATTTTCTCTCTGGTATGTAATTTAATTGCCTGCAAAAGATCTGCAAACATAATTTTCGCAAACTAATTTGACGGCCAACTTTGTTATTGGGGTTTCTTGTAGACTAGTGTAAAGTTGGGCCAACTCGGTACTCAGTTTAAAATTTGCATAATTAGACAAAAGAGTTTGGCTGGAGTTGAGCAGCAGCCGAGAGGAGTCCTTCCAAGGAAATGAACTGACTTTCGGGCCAGCTCTGGCATCTTCAAACATTTTCCATTTTCCGTTTTTGCATTTTGTTTATTTTTCGATTGGAGCAACTTTTGTGGCTAACAAATCTTTTTTGTTCATAACCAACTGAGAGCTAGGAACTGCACTTGCTTCTATTTATTTATTTATTTATTTATATGGCTTCTTGGCTGGCCCAACAAAAAACTTTGCGAGTTATGCAATTTATTGGCCTCCTATCTGTGTTCCTTCCGTTTTCTAGTTTTAATTGGAAGCGCATTTAAGCCATTTCTTGGAATATCTCGTGTGTGTCGTTTCGTTTTGATTAATGGAAATTCGAGAACCAAAAACACAAGCAAACCAAACAAGCAACTAATGAATTTTTGGGGGGCTTAAACAGCGGGAGTTCTCGCATAGTTTTGGTGTTATTGAGTTTCAGGTTGATTAAGTCTGGCTGTGATTTAATTAAGTTACCTCAGGTTAATTACAAAGCAAACTCCGGTGATGTCATCAATGCAAAATCATTGAGAATGCTTTGAATTCGATTTAATTGCAAAAGACATTTCATTTATGGGCAGTTCGTTTGTGGCAAGAACTTAATTAAGCAGCAGCAACTGGACAGAAGATGAAAGGTGTAAATACTTCTACCTTTATCTGCAAGGTAAATGGCGAAGAGAATTTTCCCTGACCCTCCCCAATCCAATCAACAATGAAAAAAGGCAGGACATGCAACCAGGCGCTGGAGGAAAATTAAAAACGCTTCCTCGCAAATGCACAAAAGGGTTAAAGCGGGTTAAATGGCTTAAGCGGGGGGCGTGGCCATCGTTAGGGCCAATAAAAGTGCGTGAGTAATGCACCAAATGGCGGCAGCCGAGCGCGTAGCAGGTCATAAATTGATTGAGCCAAAAGGGAAAATTGATATAGCAAAGGGAAGTGCAGGAAAAAATATCCAGAGAGAAATATGCAAAAGGAAAAAGGCGCACAGAAACAAATAAATACAGAGATTGATTTTCAAAGAAATATCAGGTTTTTTGATTGCTAAAAACCCTTTGAGTGTTAATAAGCCTTGCATAGGATTGTAAATCTTATAGTTGTCGGGGTTTACCATATTTTTTTAAATAGAGAAAATTATTTGAAATCTTTTTCTTATATTTGTACAAGAAATTATAGTTGTTCTCCTAATTCTGAACCCTTTAATATATAATAAATTATTATTATTATCAATAAACAAAGCTTATTCTAAAAAATACTGTTTCTCAAAGAAATATTTCTGCAGTGCATCACGACAAAGGAACCCAAATGCAGATGGAAAAGCGAGAACAAGACAACACCATCAGCTAGCCAACACTTTATGTGTGTGAGCCCACGTGGCGTATGAGTGACGTGAATTTATGTAAGCTGTCGCAGGCAGGAAAATCGGTGGCGAGGAGAGCGGCAAAGCCAGGGGAAAACTGCTTAACTTGCCACGTTCTAATCAGTGAATGCAACTGCAAACATTTTGTTTGCCTGCTGCCCGAAAGTTACTGCGGAGGAAAATGGAGAAGGAGGGGGAAAGGGACAGGGAGCGGGCTGGGAGTTGTGGTGGGAAAACCGGTTTCAGTTGCAGTTGTTCACCTTCAGCGTCCTTTAAGCCAGTCAAACGGGAGAGTGATAGTGGGGGCCATGCAACACACAACCCGGCAAACACACACAACACACAATACGAACCAAAGAGCCGACACCAACCGAGAAAACTGAGAATCCAGAACCGAACACAGGCGGGAACAACAAAAATAAACCAGCACAACAAGAAGTGTTTGGAATGCACAATTGAAATTGAGATTTATGTGGCCATCAGATGATACCCTGGAAAAAAAAGGAATAGGGATCAAAGGGAAGAATGAGTGGAAGGGAATGGCATCTCACTTGGAGAATAATTATGAAATTTCTAGGTTTAATAGTTAAGAGGAAAGTGGTACAAAGTGTAGATCCCTCTTAAGAACATTACATTTTATTACTGAAATTAATATTATTATTTCTACAATTACAACACAGTACAAAATCGGAAATTCAACGTTTGTTTTAAATATCGAATTAAAAAGAAGAAATTGCATTTCTTTAGAAGTTAAATCTACTTTCCTTATTTTTGTATAATTATTTTCCAGAGTTATTTCAATAATTTGTTTGTCTTATCATAATTTCAACAAACGTATATGATATATTGTTTATCCATTTGCCGCCTTGAAATATGGGCCAGAAAATTCCATCACGTACGTGTCCTCCGCTGGCATAATACTTTCCATTGAGCGAACTGTAGTTATGAAAATGATATTAATTTTCAACTTAAGCTTACAAATATTTAAAATATTTAATATACCTGACACCGCACTGCTTATACCACCAACCGCCAGCAAGAAATTGGACGCAATTACTGGGAATCAAATCATTATCCCGATCATATGTCGAGAACTTCATTTGCAGGTGTTCCCTTAGACCGTCAAGGGTGGTGCCAGAAAAGGACCCCAAGGACTTAAGATAGTAGGATTCGTTCTCGCTGCCAATTTTGAAGTCATCGTAGTGGGCATAGGTACGTCCTCCGGACTTGTCCCCGAGCCTAATGAGAAGTTCGTGGTGCTGGCCCTTGGTCAGTTGGTGCAGCTTCTCCAGACCGATGAAAAATTCGTCTCTTATGTTCCCGAAACCCTGCCGGTAGGAAATCCAGCTGCGATTAAAGTTTTCACTGCCATCGAAGCGTTTTTGGATGGTCATCCAGCCAGATGAATTGCAGGGAGCTTCAAATGCCTCATCTCCGGGTAATTTTATGCTGTAAATACCATTTGAACGGCCCGTGGGACACTGATCAACCGCAGAGCAAACTAGGAGCTGATGTGTTTTATTCGATAGCGCTCCCTTTATGTATTCAATTTGGATATTTAGGGAACTGATTGTATTCTCATTGCTCTTGATCTGTCCACGTTGGATACCTATTTCGCTGTTTTTCGTATCCAAGAGCTCATCTTTGAGCTTCAGTTGATCACTTTTCTCCTTGAGCTGTTCACTTTGTTCCCTAAACTGTTCATCCAGCTCCTTGAGGTATTTTTCTTTGAGGTTTAATAGATCATATTTTTTCTTGATTTGAGTTTCAGCATCTACTAATTGACTCTTCAAGCTCTGAATAATTTCTGTCATATTTCTGAGTGCGTCATCTTTATTCTGCATCTGATTAGTAAGATTATTAATTTCATTTTCCTTGATCGTAATCTGACTCTCCAAGTTGTGTATAAAGTTTGTCATATTTTTTACTGTTTCCTTCTTATCATTTAGCTCCTCACTTTGGTTCTTGAGTTGTTCATACTGTAACTGAAGCTGTTCATTTTGTTCCTTGACTTGTACATCTCTTTCCTGAATCTGTCCTTTTTGTTCCATAATTTCTTGGTCCTTGGCTTTGATAACCAAGCTGTCGTTATTCATTTTACTCTCAACATTAACCAATTGAACCTTTAAACTCTGTACCTCTTCCGATAGCGATTTAAGCTGTTCACTTTGTTTCAGAAACTGTTCATTTTGGTCTTTTAGCTGTTCATCCTGCATCTTAAGCTGATCACTATATGATTTAATTTGGTTTTCACCGCTTGTTACTAGCAACCTTAAACTTTGAATATCTCCTGTCATATTGATTACTAGGTAATTTCTTTCCTCTAGTTCTGCACTTCTCCTATTGATTTGATCATCTTGCTCCCTGAGGTGTTCATTTAACTCCTTGATTTGTTTTTCCTTTAAAATTATAACCCTATTTTCTTCCTTAATTTGACCTTCTTTCATAGCTAGATCCCGTTCCAAATTCTGAATAACTTCAGTCATATTCATTACTTTTTCTTCCCTTTCACTTAGCTCTTCACTTTTTTCCTTGATTTGTTCGTCCTGCAGGTGAAGCTGTTTATTTTTGTCCTTGACTTGATCAGCTCGTTTCAAAAGCTCCTCTTGTTGATTCTTAATTTCTTGATCTTTGGCATTAATTATCAGGGTGTCATTATTGATTTTACTTTCAGCATTTACTAACTGGCCCTCCAAGTCCTTCTTAGTGGAGGCCAAAGTATTTAGTTTGGCTTGAAGTTGATCGTTAGTATTAACCAAAAGGGTGAAGTAATCGATAAAAGACGAGGATTGCTCTCGGGTAATTGTAGTTTTATTTGATGATCCTTGGACCGAGGCTCCTGCGCTGATTTGTAGAATCTCCAAAAATAGCCAAAGGAGAAAAAACGATTTCATTTTGTTAAACTTAACTGTGTTAACTGTGCCACCGTCGACATGAAACTGATTCGAATAAATTATTTAATTTATATTAATGGCTTTGTAAAGAATATAAGCATAAAGTATGCTGATTGTTCCTTGACTCATTCAACTTTTCTGATAAGCCTTGGTTGTTTCGGAGAAAACGTTTTATAAATAAGTATTTTCGTTCGAAGTATAAGCACATTATTGGAAAAAGGGTATTATCTGGGAAAATATATAAAGATGAATGAGTATGTATAGGCAAACTTCAGATTACAGTAAAACCAGATTACAAATAAGGCAGCTTCACTGGAAATGGCCTATTTTATACAAATTTACACAGAATAGAGTATTCTATATAATAAACACAAATGACTTACTTAAATTTTTTCAGAATATTTTACTTATATATTCTATTTTATGAATTATTTACTGAAATAATTATGTATTTTTTAATCATCAAGTTAGATTTGTGGAAATAGAAAAGATAATGAAGTTTCTTTTAAAAGTTGTGAGGCGTTCTATATTTAAACGGAACAAAATTTATATTTATTTATAAATTTAATCGTATATTTAGGAAAATGCATTCAGACACGTGTCCTTCGCATTGAGCGAACTGTAATTAAGAGAGGGTTTAAATATCTTTAAAAGTATTTAATAACCTTACTAACTGCTTGTAAGCTGCTGGTAATTGTTAACTGCTCTTAACCTCAAATTAAAAAATGTACTTAAACCAAACTCAGCCTGTAATACCTTTGAAAAAATGCTGCTACCCTGGAAATCACAAATCAGCAACTGCATTGGCCAAATGCCTGGCATGCTGCTGCTGCTTGGAAAACTCCGAGCTTTTAGAGGGGACAAGTCAGAGGAGGAAAAGTCGAGGCAGGGGCTCAGAGCTGGGCAGTGAATGTGTGGCTGTGGGTAAACCAGAACCAGTTGAGTGGCAGACAGGCAACTGGCGAATCTCATTCCGCTTCCAATTCCAAACTCCCAAATCGGTGACACCACAACAATGGCACCTCAGTTGGAGAATAGAGTAAAACGAGGGAAAAAGTAAATATAAAAAATAAAAAAAAAATAAACCAAGTACTACATACAACGTCGGCAATTACAATTCAATTAATGCGCTTAGTGCAACTCCTCTTCGCCTTCATTCCGGCTGCATTCCTCGCCCCGCCTCTTATGCCCACTTATACCTTTTCGCAGTATAGTAAACACATGATAAGAAGCTATAGGAATATAGGAAGCGGGGAGAATTACTCGAGAAAAGGCTGGCGAAGAACGAGGTCCAAGAACTTGGAAATTTAATCGCTGCCGCACAAAGTTAAACGACCGCGCAAGTTGCTTAAGACGCAATGCCGGCAGACAGGGAAAAGTGGGCGGGAAGGCGGCAGGCGAAGGCCAGTCGAAGGGGGCGTGGCACCCTGCCTACATCATCATCAACATCATCATCGCCCAACGTCGTTGTAATGAGCTCATGTGTGAGCGAGAGCTGTTGCCTGCCACCAAAGAGGCCAGCGAGCGAGTGTTAACCCTTTAAATGTCAATGAAAATAGAAGAGGCTAATTTTAATAATTTTTAAAATTATAAAATATAAAATAAATTACTATTATATTAATTTAATAGAATATAAATTAATATTATATTATTATAATTTAATTTAAAAACATTCAAAGAAATATTTTTATTAGTTCTGTCAACTGCCTTCAATGTTATTTTCTGCTCCATAGTGTATTCATCCCATATGATGATTGTTGTCATTTATATTGTTAAAATAAATATCATACAGCTAGTTTTGTAATTTTTAGCTGCGAAATATAAGTAACGAAATTTGTATACAAATTTTAAAGACCATTTAAGGCTTAAAAAAATATAAAACTCTTTAAAACGTTAATCCAGAACACGTATTTAAAACAAATTTACAAGTACAAAATGTTTAAACAAATTTTAAAGACCATTAGAGGGTTAAAAAATATAAAACATTCTAAAACGATTATCCAGAAAACATATTTAAAAAAAATTCCATACTCCTTTTAAAACCTCTCAAAAGCAATATTTTCTAACAAATTCGTATTTTTTTCAACGAAAAACTTAAGGCTAAGGTTAAGGAATAACCACTTCCCACCCTGACTTGCCTCCTTTTTCCTCCTTTTTTAAACTTCTATTTTACATTGCATCCTTAGAGCTGCCTACACTGCTGCTGCTTCTTACCACACACGCACACACTCGTCATGGGTGTTGTTTTTCAGGTTGTTAAGGGGGCCAGAAAGGCAGAAGAGGGGCTCTTTGTTCCAACAAGAAAAGGCAGCGATTGCACAATGAACGGTTTTAAATTGCATTTTATTTAATTAAGCTAAAGGCATAAAGGGAGAAATTGAGACTGGGTGGAAAAGTCGAAGAATACTCTTGGGAAGTTTTCCTTATTTTCTTTAAACAAGCAAGAAAACTTCCCCCTTTAGTAGTTGAAGTCGCACAACTACTTTTGGCTCTGCAAGAGATTTGTTTTGTGGAATCGTTGAATTTGCTTTTGAATGCGAACAAAAAGTTTATACGAAAACAATATAAAAGTAATAAGAACAGGGGAATAATCAACAAGGAAAGAATATTGCCTGAAAGGTATAAATAGGAGGAGTTTCATTGAAAGAAAGTTTTAAGTAAGGTGCAAATTATTTGAGTCAGTTATCTGTGACGAAATAAACATATCTTGTATATTATAATTAATTATTCTGCAACTAAATTCTTTTCTTTATTTTTACTCCTGATTACATTTTAAACTACCAACCAGAGTCTTATAAATCTCAATGCTCTTTTAGTGCAATTGAAAGAACTTTTATTTGTCTAGGAATCTCCTTGTTTTCTGTTCTCCTACCCTCTTCAATGTATTATTTGCAAAATTTCTCTAATTAGCAAACAAAGGCATTTGTCCATCATCTCAGTTGGCAAAGGCTAACTTTTACACAAAAATCCTCGTGTTGTATTACACTTTAAGCAAATAGAAAAGAGAGCTTGACGGTCGCTCTTCCTGCCTTTTCCCATTTTCCTCTCAAAGGTCGCGTTAGACGAGAACCGGAGTCCCCGAACTAGCGTTAAAGTTACATAATAAAACTAATAATAATTATCAACGCCATTGTCAGGACATCAACAGAGCCAAGAACCAGAAAAACCAAAACAAACATAGGACAAGCGAATAGAAACCATAGGAGAGGAGACTAGAAAGTTGAGTGTAGTGCAGGGGATGAGGTTTACACAGAGGAAAAATGTCTAGAAAATATGTAGAAATTCTTATTAATAAAATTCAAGGATTTCTGAATGCTTACATTTGTAACTTGACCTTTTTATTAACTAAGAAATAGGGTAATGCAGTTTTTAGATCGTTTTAGGTAAGATTTTTGTAACTTAACTAATTTGTATTTATTTGTTAAAGCTCGTAGAAATTTCTGTAATTTTCCCTTAGTGTTTGAAAGACCAACAACATCCGACAGCAGTTACACCATTAGCTTGTTGTTGATGTCCTGGCCAAAACTCCCATTCTCTAGTCCATTTTAGCCCAAGCGCTTGACATTCCTGAGAGGATGTCGGGGGATTCGCCTCCGATTCTGGGACTCGCTCCGATGGCTTCTCGTCGTCATTGTCTCCTGGCAACAACACCACGAGAATCAGCCACAATGAGCGGCACAAATGGCTGAATGGCAGCCGGGCCGGGACGGGATGGACAATAAAATGTCATAATGAAAGTTTGCTTTTTTGCGACGAATGTCGGTTCAGCCGCCAACGACATTCTGGAGAGTTATAAATGGGGCAGCCTAATGGGTTTGTTGACTGGTCTATATGATGGCGGGTTATGGGTTATGGAATTTTTGTCCTTGATAATGATTTTTGGAAAGGCTTACCGAGTTACAGAGGGGCATATTTTGGAGAGAAAAGTTCCAATATCAAGGGAATGAAACTTACCTGAAAGAAAAGAAAGGAAAATAATTATATTAGTTAAGAAATAGATAAGGAGATTTAATATACATTTTTTATTATATAAAAAAATACCAATTAATAACCAATTTCTTTATCTTAACAATAAACAATTGCCTTTTTAAAGTTTCTTTGGCTTTTTAAATTTCCTTAGTAGTAACCTAAAATTAAATTATTTAACCCTAATTAGTATTGGCATGACAGTGAGTAACTGATACTGAAACGGCAACTGCTACTGCTGCAGCTGCAACTGTGAAATTTTCGCAGTTGATTAATAATGAAAAAGCCGCCCAAAGTTTAGTCATGCAACGCAGAGAGAGACTTGCAGAAGTCTTCTTTCCGCAGCTCAAACCTCCAGCCTCAGCTTTTGGCTTCGGTTCATCTTCAGTTTTTTGAGTTTTGCAATCTCCTCGGGTCTCGGGACTTGGGGTGTTGAGTCTCAAGTCTGAGGCTGCTGGCTTCACATCAATTAGTGGTTTCATGTTGTGCATGACAGGCAAAGTTGCTCTCAAGATTTATATCAAGCATATGTGTAACTTCCTCTACGATTCGCTACACTCAGGGAAAGGTAATGAACAGAAATTTAGAAATTTCGTTGCTATAATTTTTAGAAAATATAATTGGAAAGAAAAGTTAGGAAAAAGAGTCTAGATTTTAATTCACTTAAAATGGTGCCGAAAAATATGCCGTAAGATTTTATTTCTTCTTTAACCTTAAACATTTTGGTGCTTGAATTAATATATAACTTTTTTAAATGAATTTTATATCAGACAGTTCTTGAATAATACTTGTAAGATACTTGGAAAATGTTGTTTATTTTAAAAGGGAACTTCCCTTTTTCAACAGCTTGCTAGCCTCAATTTTTGTTTATCTTCCATTATCAAATAAACCAAGCCATTTTCCTTTTTTACTTAATTTTTTACTACCCATATTTCCAATAAATCTCATAAATTCTGTTAGTGTAATAGTTGAATGTCTGCATGTTGCCTTGGCACTCAAGGATTACATTCTGCCTCTGCCTCTGAGACCGTCGTTCATCAACGTCTTCTTCTCCCAAGGAGCCTTCGTCTTCGTCTTCATTTTCATCTGTGAGCGGTTGCCTTGTGCTTTTTTGTGTTGTGTTGTTCTGTCTTTTCGGGACTCGCAGGTGTTGGGCGCTGTCTGCGATTGCACCTGATAGACAAAGTGTCAAATGAGTAATGCAAATTGCAAGCAGCCAAAGGAGCAGCTGCCAAAGTGGAGTCGTCGAGTTCGAAGGGTTATGGCAGAGTGCAGGGCAGACATTTGCATATGTAGACCAGCGACTCCTTTGAGCGGAATTCGGGTTCTGCTCGGAGGAGTGCTCGCTGAGTTGCAGTTTCTGGTTAGTTAGTCAGTCACTTTGGCAGCGTTTTGCAGCCGTCATGCATATGGAAGTAGGTCGTAAATCTCTGGCACTATCTGATTCTATAGTTTCCCGTTTTGCATTTGCCGTCGCTTGCATACTTGATGAATGCGAAATGTGAACATGGGTGTGCATATATTGCCTGACGCCTCTTTGATTAATAACTGCAAATTGCCATAATAGTTCACATGATTTGTTCAGTCCTCTACTTACGTCTGCTGTTGCTGTTGCTGTGTTGTGAGTCATGAGAAAAGGCGAAATATGACGTTTGTATGGTGTGAAAATTATGGCCAGTTTGTGATGTAAGTGAGAAAATAAATCAAAACCTTTGATTTTTTGAGTGGTTTGTGAAAATTAACAGATGTTTAGGGCAGTTTAGTGGGATTAAATATTAAATAGCAAGGTAGTTTTAGAAGTTATTAAAACCTAAGGGAGTTAAAAGCAAGAAAACCCTAAAGAAATCGAGAAAACTTTTTTTAAAGTGCATAGAAAGGTTAGAATCGCATTTTTTTAATAAGAAATCGGGCAAGGGTAATATAGGAGCAAAAAAATATCACAGAAAAAATTTTAATATAGCATTTAAAATTGATATGACTTAAAAATAGGTACTTTACTCTGAAAAATGCTTTATTTTATTATGTGCATACAGAGCGTGTGACGCCAGAGGCCGGAGAAAGAAATTTGCTGACTTCCTAGTCAGGGCTTTGAGCACTCCTGATTTAAAATAATATTTTTATGGCTTTTAATTATGTAAGAGATAAAAAAAACATATATAATAAACACCTTAGTTAAAGCATATAAATTCCCATTCAATAAATCGAAATAATAAAGCCAAGCTCTCTGACATTTCTTTGCCATTCTTTTCTCACTTGCTATTATTCTTGAATTTCCTGTGAAAACCCCACTCTTAAAATAACCATTGTTATCTCACGTTCATAAAACAATATATTATTATATTTCTTTGCCCCATTACCTATTTACTTAACCGTTTTTTTCCATGAAAAGCTTTCATTTCCACTGCTCGTCCTCTTTAAGCTGGGGGGAAAAAAACTGTGTCAGTTCAGTGGCTCCACATTTGGCCCAATCGACCCACAATCCGCAAAACCTTCAACATTTTCAGCTCAACCTCAAACCGCCGACCATCATCGTCATCATCATCCTTATCCTCACTCTCTCTCTCTCTTGGCAATCATAATTGGTTGGACAATTTGCCTTCGGCAAACATTTACAACATTTTACATGTCGGACGGCTCTTGCCATGACCTCCTCTTCCCTCGATACTTTTTAATTGAATAAAGTGCACTTTGAGCTGGCCAACCCGAAACTGCCACCGGGGTTACACGCCCATCCAACTTGTGACACTTTCATTGTGAAAATGTCCTGCAAAGGAGTAAGGCGAAATATACAGAGGTTACACCAGGAAAAATATATTAAATAATTAGGTATTGATTTGGGATAGTGTTTATGGAACTGATTATAACCTAAAATAATTATAATAATTATTAGTTACTTCATATTTATTATAAACTCTAAAGAACTAGTTTCTTTTCTCATATTTTTGATTAATAAAGACTTTTTTCTGTGTAACAGAGCCATATAAAGGAAGGACCCAGCAAATGAAGCATGAAAAGTGAGAGAATCGTGCGACAAGCAATTTTTCTGGTCATAAAAGTGCGCCAATAACCCACTGCACTTTGCACTGCCCATCCCTGCCAACCACTCCCCTTCTCCTCATACCCTTCAGGCCTACTTTACCAGCGTGAAAAGTCAAGGGAAAAAAGGGAGAGGGTTTGGGCAGTGTAAGAAGCAGTTGATTGAGCTGTGTGTGTGTGGGCCCACTCTCTCCGTAGTAGAGTGTACCAAGCCGTATCCATTCATTTTTGTGTTAATTTATTGCCCTGTGATGGCCAAAATTGGCCAAAAAGACGGCGGTGGAGGTTAGTAGAGGATGGAGGCAAGTGGTTGTAGAAAGAGCAGCAGGAGGCGGACAACCATTGCACGTCGCAAGTGCCAATGCTTAAAACTTTTTGCTACGTGACTCGACAAGTGGCCAAGAAGGAGGCGGAGGAAAGGCGTGATCAGGAGCGAGGTGGAGAGGTCCTGGCCAATACGTGGCTCAAATATGCACGCACGCACACCAAGGCGCACAAGGCAGTGAGAGAAATTAAGAAAATAAATCAAAAATTTTATTCAGAAACTAAAAAAGCTATAAATATATTTTTATAATTAATAAAAAAAATTTCAGGTCACAAAAAATGAAAGAAAATATATTTTTATATATTTTTTATATTTTTGTTATATATTTTTTCAGTGCAAAAACCCTCGGCAGACTGTTGCCATCATCAGCGAGTTCAGAGCATTTCTTCGTGCTATCGTTTTTGCGTCTGCCTAATTTCTTTCCCGCAGCTTCTCCACACACACTCCTCACACACAGATACACACCCACACACATGCACTGCCTGGGAGACACCGACACGCATACATATACATAAAAATCAGGTCATGTTCGCTGCTCAAAGTAATGGAATTTGTAATGCGTTCTCCCACCAAACCGCCCCTTTTTCCGCATTTCCACCCAGCCCAAGTCCGCCGCCCCCCTTTGATTGCCGCGGAATGTCGTTTTGTGTGCTCGTCTTCGTCTTGGTTTTTCCTGGTCGCCTCTTCACCCCGGTTTCCCTTGATTTTCCGCCGGCTTTTCCCTGTCTTTTTCCCATACCCCCTTCTTGAGCACCGAAAAAACAGAAGCTTTTCCCCATTTGCCAGTCTGTTTACCCTATATGCGGAGTAGGTTCAAGGGTATTATGTATTCGATCAAAATGAGGGAAGAATTTGGTCTCTATATAATGATTAGGAAATATAATGGTAGGAAAAGATTTAAAGAACTCAGTCCAAATTTGAAACCAATTAAAATGGTGCCGAAAAGTATGCAGCACAATGTAAATTTCTCTTTTAACCTTAAACATTTTGGTCCTTCAAATAATTTATTCCTTTTTTTGGAACACTTTGGAACACCCGGTATTTCATAGTCGTTTCATCTTGTAATTTCTCCCATTTCCCTTCATGATTTTGCGTGCCCGTCGCTGCAAATTAACTTCTTCTTCTTGGAGGAGGGCAGGAAAATTGAGGCGGGGTAGGGAAAAGTAGGTTTCAGGGGAGTCCAAGGGGACGAGGAGACCCTCTTAAGATACAGGAAAATTCGCCTGTCAATGCTCAAGTGGCAGGGCAAGAGTGGAAACTTCAGTAGCTTCGCTTGTTTGCCATTATTAACAATCTTTGTTGCCATTTTGTGCGAGTCTGCCATGTGTTTCAGTTACCTTGCCACGCCCACGCCCCAGTTCCACGTCCACCTCCTAACAGCAAATGTATTCAATTAGTTAACTGAAGAAAAATTATATCATTAGCTGTGGAGGTTCGAGGGGGAAAAGAGAGAAAAAAGAACAGGAGGCCAGGCTTGGAAGGTTTATTAAAATTAATAATTGCCATTGGCCTGACATTAAATGGGGAATAGTGATAAGGCGGGGGAAAAAGGTGGAGCAAAGGAGGTGGGCATGTCCTTGGGAATGGGAGGAATTCTTTGTAATAATAATAGAAATTTAATGGACTCAACAATGATGAAAGGGAGTTTTGAAGTAAGCAGTTACGATTGTGATTTGTGAACAATGGGGTAATAATTAAAACTTGATTTGTGCTTTTCAAAGAGATTTAAATGCTAAACAGGAACAGAAGCAAATGGCCTAGGGCAGCCTTTGACCTCTTGTTTTTATGGAAATAAGAAGCTGAATTTGATATTAGCTAATGGATTTATAATGGAAATAATTAAACTTGAAAGTATCCAAGTACTACAAATATTAAATATTAATAATCTCATATACAAGTAGGTAATTAATCCATTATTCATTATTTGTATAAATTGGTTCTTCTCTCACTCAACTGAATTTTCTTCACCTCTATTTCCTTCTCGAACTTAATTTCCATTTCCCTTCCAACTTGCTGAACTCAAGCTCTTGTCAACTTTGGTCTGACTTTCATCATAATTTAATTAAATTGTGTGAATGGAGGACATCGCTCTCCGCCTTCCTTGTGGTGTGTCCTTCACTAAGTTTTAGTCAATCGAGCGACACAGGCCCGGGTCGGGGCTGGCTCTTCATTATTTGGGTCATATTGGAGGGAAATTCTCGCACAAGAAAAAACTTTTCAATTGGCCTAATGACGACGACGTCGGGAAACTTCCTGGCACAAGCACTTGACTCGACTCAAATTGGCCAACAAAATGAGCCACCATCGACTCCGCCCACTTGCTTTGGCAATTGCATTCAACTCTTGGACAAAGTTTCGCCATTTTGGCATTTTGGTAAAGTATAATGTTTTTAAAATACTAAATGCAAGTGGGGGAAGGCACCAAGAAAATTAGGAAAGCCAAACCAACAGGCAAACAACATTGGAAAAGAGCAAACAACACAAGAACCGCGAAAGCAAACTCGAAATGTTGCATTCCACCAGCAAAACTTTTCCATTTTCTATTTTCACACACTCTGGCATTCGTTGGCCAAAATCCAAGAACTATAACCGAAATATGCAACTTATATGTGCCTTATATCTGCCTCTATATATCCACTGAGGGAAATCCACGCGGGGGGTGTGGATGTGGATCCAACGAAAAGCGTGCAAAGTGCTGGGAAATCCGTGGAAGTAGCTCGCTAGCCAAGAAATAAATGGAAATGCGAGTGGTTGGTGATGGAGTTGTATGGCGAATAATATTTTACAAATGTTAGAAACGGGTTCAACAATAAAGCAAATACATTTGTGAGGCGTTTTGTGTGTTTTATATAAATTTGAATATTTTAAAAAGAAATGGGAATGCATAAATATAAATAATAAAATATGTTAGTGATTAAAGCACTGTCCAAAATATTTTTAAAGAATTTACTAGAACCAAATAGCGATTTTACTAGTCTCTTAAAATATTAATAAACCCACTTACGAAAAATCTGTTTAAAAATATTCTCCCTAAATAAATTCAACAGAAAATCTCCTCAATTATTTATTAATCGTTCCTAAACATTTTCTTACACTCTTCCTTGATTTTTAAATCACTTTTCCGCAATCCAAGTTGATCCTTTTCGCGCTTAAATTTCGATTCCTGGCACTTAGCCCAATATGACGCGGTCATTACGAACGATTTCCACTCAAAATGCAATATGCATGCCCGCCAGCATATAGCCAAAGCCGCATCTAAATCAGTGGAACGACTATACCCATCCCGTAGCCCCCCCTGTGATCGCACCTTCGGAGGTGCCAGACAAAGTCGCACACAGAGAACCGCCAGAGACGCATCTGTTTAGCATATCAATGTGGGGAGGATTTGCATTTAAAGCTGCCACCAACAGATATTAGCACCATTTCGGTGGGGGAGCCACCGAAAAGTGTCTTAGTGTCTTAGGTGTTTGTTATTTATGCGTCTGTTTGCACTAATTCCACAACCTGCACAGGAAGTTTACCGAGTTTCCCGAGAAGGTAGAGACTCCACATACAGACCATGCCAGAGACCAGAGGTCAGTGAGCAGGGAAAGAACTTCCCGACGTCCGTGTGACGTTCGTGAAGTGAAGTGACAGTCTGCAGACTTAAACGGGCTTATCAGAAATTCTAATTGAAATAAACAAAAGAAAAACAAGAGCACCGAAAGTGAAATATAAATTGAATTACATATTTTATGCAAACAAAGCCAGGCGACGGCGGCGGTCCATCCAGACAAGGAAGGCAGGCACCCTTGGCTCTTAACCCCTTTCAGTGTGATTTGCCAAAAACTTTTGCTTCGTGTCAACATGACGCCACATGCGGTGTCCACTGAGGCACTGAGAGAAAAACTACTGCAGAAAATTAAGATTTTTTTTTACTGCAAAATGTAGAAAGTTTCATTCGAAATTTGCAAAGCATTCTTTTGGGCACACTTTTAAGTGATTTAAAATAACAGAGGATCTTTTGAAGAAATATCTGTGCCATAATATCTCAGTAAATTCCTAAGAAATTACCTTTTAAATAAATAATATTTAAACTACAATTATTTTAAAGATATATATTTTTTTTAAAGAAATATTCTTAGTAAAGAAACAAACACTTTAAAGAATATATTTATTTAGCAGTGCTTACAAGAGTGTAAAAGTCAAAAGGCTACGCTTCGGTATTTCCTTTATGAACCCTCTCTCCTTTAAAGACCCTCTCCACCACCTCGCTGACATGTGTCCTTGTTTATTAAATAGTTTCAGTGCAAATCCTCCTACACTTGCTTTGTGCCTTGTTGGTGATTACTGTGCATGCTGGAACGACAACCCTTCTATCTTGTCCATCAATTAGTGTAGAGAGCAACTATTTTTATGGCTTACAAAGCAGTTTGTAACAAATCCAGGGACTTTGTTGAGTTGCCACAGCAACGGCAGCAACAGCAGGATTATTTCAAGTTATTTTTTGTTAACTCCAACGAGCTTGCTCCCAATGCCGGTGGACAATGTTGCTACTTGGGGATTTCCGCTCACGTAGTTGACATAAATTGAAAGTGCAGAGGTTGAAGTACCTCGAAATGCACAGAATTATATTTGGATTGAGACTTCAAAAAGCTGCTCCAAAGAAATCGAAGAAATGAATCAGAACCTTGGCAGCATAGCTAATCAATCGTATATTGAACTTGTCACACCAAAACCCACTAGAAATCCCCTTCGAAATTCCAACAAAACCTACGCTCTCCTCAGTTATGATAATTAGACACGAGTTTCTTATCTCTACAAACACCTTTCACACCAAAGAGAACAAAAATAAATAACGATTGCATAAATTTAATTTAAAAATCCGATTTATATCTGCATAATTTCGGAGACAACGTGAGGCGCCTGACAAAAGCGAGTAGAACAGAATTAAAAGCGTAATAATCAAATCAAATCCACACGGAATGGAGTGCAAAATCAAATTAAAATCTACTGCATATGGTAATATTTTATCCCAACTAATTCAATTAACGCCACAATGCAAAAAGGGCAAATATATATGGTAGAAATATTCCTTTTGTTGAGGTTGGGACCCTGGCGAAAAGACGGTCGAGTTGGGTCGGGTCCTTGCCCTCAACTCCTCTCAATCAAAAGGGGCGCAGGACAAAAGGAGCCGGACCAAGGTAAAATTTCAGTATACAAAACACGCGCCACATGTGCAGCTCGCAGGCGGCTCTAAGGATGTGGCAGGATGCAGGGAAGGCAGGAAGGCAGGATGCCTGCTGACGGTGACGGTGACTCAAGTGCACTAAGCTGCAAGCGGCAACATCCGTTTCATAAACGCAATAGTTGGAAGCCTGAGACCTCAGTTAACTTACAGTGGATAAATTAGGCTGTGGACAAATATTATCGAAAATTATATAAAATTAAATTTTAAGACATTTATAAATGTCTTAAATATAAAAATAGAAAGAAATTGAAATCACCGCAAACTGTGCCTATAAGTATAGAAATGGTTATAGAGTGAAAATGGCAGTAAAATTTCCCAATGCATCCCTTTAGGCGCAATTTCAAATGTTTTAAACATTTAAATGAAACAAGATTTCTGTGGAAAAATGGTTTTAAATATTTTCCTATACCTTTAAAAATTTATCAACAACCTCTAACCTCTCTTTTTCCCAAAATACCATAATATATTGACATGTAATACCTTTAAAAAAATTTCTTTTAATTTCTAAACACAATTTCCCCATAAACCCTTAGCCACAGTGCAACTTCTTTTCACATCAGGCCAGAGGACCAAACGACCTGCCACACAAAACCTTGCCCGGGAGTCTGTGAACTCTCTGGCTCTGGCTCAAGTTCCTGTGTGCCTGTGTGACAATTTTCCATGACCTCTTCCTGGCTTCGTACCCACTCCCCCTCCGATTTAGCCCCACAGCACCTTTTGTGTGCTATTTTCACGCTTTTACGCCGCAATTGTTGTGGCAACGTGGAAGGCGGCGGGAAGGCAAAGGAACTGCATTGAAAGAGTCCTCTCTGCTCGACTTTTGCCTAGCCATATGAAAGAAAATTATGACTTTAAAACTAACCTACAATTGCCAAAGCCAAAGCACAGTCGACAGTTTGACAGAGTTCCATTGTGCGGTTGTGGCAACAGTTTGAGAGCAATCGCTTCTGGGGAGGAAGTCTATTTAGGCCGGCGCCTATTGTGCAGAGGTCACTGAATTTCTATGCTTTGCCCAAGGTTCATGAACTTTTTGGGATAATAAAACCATCCACCAGCCCGCAAGCAATCGAAGTATGAAAACTCATTAACAAATTGCAGAAAGTGTTTGCCGTCAGGCCAATTTCCCACCTGACCATGACGACGGTGGATGAATGGGAGAGACAATCGCAGAACACTCAGACATGCTCCACATTTGTCTCGGGTTAACATGTCACGAAGTCGCCACGTCACGACTATGACAACATTGATGGGGTATGATGGGTGGTTTCTATGGTTCTGGGACTCGTGGAATGTGCTGCGGTGCAGGGAGCGTGATGGAACACTTAGAAACCATTAATAACTGGGTTATGTAATCGAGACAAGAACGCACAGTGAATGAGCCGCAGGGAAGCGAAGCGCAGGGAGGTCAAGAGAAAGCTGGAGCTGTGGGCGCTGTCAATGAATGAATGTGGAGCATTCAATTGTCAGCCGCCGCTACACTGAAAAGAGGGTTTTAATTAATTATAATAAGGTGGCAGTCAGAGAAATGTTAAGGTAAGAAAAGGGGAAGATATAGGAGAGTAACTTGAATAATAATACTATTAAAGTAAAGCAAGGTGGCTATGGCAGGTGGCACTATGAACTGCTTTAGTTAATTATTAAAATAATACTTGGAAATCTCTTAGAACATATTTTAAGGAAGTACCTATTGATCTTTCCTAGCTGGATTTTTTCAGAGTTTGTTACTTATATTTTCCCTTACAATTTCTACAAGTGCATCATTTATATGGCTTCATAGTTAACAATGCTACACCGCCTGACATTTGATTGCCAGAGGGAATTGAGGCAGTCTTCCATACCAATTTCTCCACCCTTCTCCCCAGACTCTACACCATGATTATTCCCCCTTTAACCATCCGGACATGGCAGGCGTTTCCCATAACTACGACAATTTCAATTTTCGATTGCGCCTGCCTGAGAGAGAGCGAGAGTGTGACAAGTGTCAACAATTATCAAGTATACGCCACCTGATCACGACTGCAAGCGGCGCCATATCAGCATTGCAAGCTCCCCGCATCATGGCACACGTGCGTCAATTGCCACCGAATTAATTGAGCGCACTCATGAGACTGTCAATTAGCAAAATCAAGCAAATTTATGGCCAACAGCACACAGCCAAAACGAAATGTTACACAAAAAAAAAAGAAAACAAATCGAATAAAACGCAAAAATATCAATAGGCATATATAGAGAGATGTATAGACTGCAGAACGCGTGTCCAACTCATAAAAAAGATGCTAACAAAAATTCTCAGCGAATAAATATGATAGAAAATAGCCAAAAGAAAACGGCCAAATACTTTTGTGAAGAGCACGAGAATGTCAAAAATTAGCAACGAAAATAAATGAGCCACAAGAGATAGAAAAAGCGACGACGACGACAGTTTTCTATAAAGAAAAGAAAACTTTTTCTCTAAAGTTTATTATTATTATGATTTTTTCTGTGCCTTTTCTGGCCCAACTCTTTACACATTTTGCTTTGTGGTCGAGTAATTTCAGCCTTATCTCTCCCGCTGGACAACAAAAGAAATGCGAACCACGAAAAAATATATATATTAAAAACTTGTCGCTAATTTTGACAGCAATTTGCCATTTAGCCGCCTCCTCCTTCCCTGGCCAAGTTCGCTAAAGCATCTTAATGATGGCTAATTAAAAATCTCAACTGCCAGAAAGTTACGAACAATTTTTTTTTTTTCGTTTATTATCTACTTTTGCCGAGGCTAAAAATAAGGGAAAATATAATACCAGATAAGTCTGTCATGGCAATTAAACAAAATCATTTTGTGTGTGTTGTATCTTTTGTGTTTGTTTGGAAAACAAAAAGATTGTTTCGGCCGCATTTAAAAATAGCTCGCTGCGATAGCCAAAAATATCTCAAAGTATCTCTGAGATATGTGTGGTGCTGCGGCATGCGGATAGACAGACAGGCAGCCAGTCAGTCAGACACACAAGTGCTTTTGTTATTCCAAGAGGGAATGGGAACGGCAATGGGAATGGGATTGGGAATTGGAATGGAAATGGAAATGCTCAAGCAGCAGCTGAAAGCAAAAGTTGCCGATGCCCACGCATTTTTCCTCTCAGGAAAATAGAGGGAGGCAGGAGGTATTAGGTGGCTGAGGATTTTCTGGGCGGAAAAGGACGCCGCAAACAAATTACAGCCTCCGAATGACAGCTGTGGAGGAACAATTGCAAGGACAAGAGCATTCCCACAGTAGTAACACTCTCTTGTCTAGAGATCTGGGAAATTAAATCGTGTCAATAAATAAATAACCAGCTATGTAAATACCCAGGGAAAATCTCGGGGAAAAACTTAGTGAATAGGGGAAAATAGGGCTAAATGGGAGTAAATTTTATTGGAGCTTTGAGTTTACTTTAAAGGGGTGAGAACTTAATTATGCGTAAATTTCCTTTGCTTTTAAGATGTAATAATAGGAAATATTTGTAATTAATAGAATAATAATGTACAAAATAAGAAATAATTGTATATTCGAATAAAACCTTTCTGAGTACGATAGTATTAATTTAATGATAAAATCCCAGCCTAAAATCCTTATTTTTTGAGCACCTTTAATTGCTAAAAATCCCTTACTTAAAGCGAAATTCGTCTAAACAAAAATCAACCCAAACTTTAGGTTCTCTGTTTCAGCAAGGACATTTCCCAACTAGCAAAAAAAATAACTAACGAAACAAAGCAAAAACGAGACCCAAAAGTATCAGAAGAGAAAGACCAGGAACACAATAACAAACAGAAAATGGCATAATAGGCTTTGTGGGCGTTTCGTTTCGAAGGCGAAGGGAAAAGCGCAATCAAGCGTTGGCCATAGTTTTGCCTTAAAAGCAAAAACGAAAAATGGAAAACCTACCTACAACAAATTTTCCACTATAATGCTTAGAACTACAACAAACAACTTTACACAAGGCCTCCAGTAGCACCCCCTGTTCCAGCTCAAAAAAAAGGTAAAAAATCATAAAAATTCTTGAAAAAATACGGGTGCTGGGCAAAAGAAGACACGAGTGGATAAAGCGCAATACTCATAAAAATTGTTACGCACATTGAGCCTGAGCCTGAGCTGGGCAGCATGTGTGTGAACCCAAAGGACCCACACCTGCGTAAAGGAGCAGCAGCACCGCCTGTTTCGCAAAATTGAAAAAAATACAAATTTCCACATTACAGTTTCCCATTTCATTCCAACTTCCTTTCCCTGTCTCTCAATATTTTCTCCTCTTTTATTTTTGCCTCCTGCAAGTGGCAGTAAAATTAAATGAAATTGTAGCCTTGTTGCGAGCAAAAAAAGAGGAAACATAAAATATAAATGCTGGCAAAAAAATAAAAGGGAAAACTAGATGAGCTGGCAACAGGAGACGACGAAATGTTTCACATTTGCATTTAATTAATGTTCATTAAATATTTACAAATTGCGGTAAATTACCGCAAAATGTTTCGGGTGCATTGGAAAATGGTGTGAAATTCGAGGAGGGAAAAGGGTCTACGGAAAATAGTAATTGTGGCTTGAAAATACACAAAACTCCCCCGCACTGTATCCAGTTTGTCTATCTTTGTCCATGGTTATTAGGGTGTGTAACTGCGTAGCAGAAATTAAAAAAAAATTAAAATAAATAAATAAAAAATTAAATAAAATTAGAAAGTAGAAAGAAGATGTTAATATAATTATAATTATTATTGTACTTTGATTGACCGATTGTTTGCGACCTTTAGTTGTTTAATTTATATATAATTGGTGTCACGGAATTCGTACTTGGGAATTATAGGTGCACTCTTTACAATTTTGCAAATTTGGATGTGCTGAAGAGGGTTTTTTCCTTTCTAAGCACCCAATAGGAATTCAAATCTATTGTTAGAAGCCCTGCTAAATATTAAAAACGAATTCAAAACGTTTCCAAAAAACCTCTTTTTTCAAATACTGACACACCCTGCTATTCTAATCCAATTGTGTGTGTTTGAATGCCTAAGTGAGTGTGTCGCCCGCTGCATTTCACATTCTGCGGTGGCATTTGCCTCGGACTCGGAGCGTGCGAATTTTCGGTTCCATTTGGTTCGATTTGATGCGTGTTCCGCTGCGGTTAGCACTTGGAACCGTCATACATACATGTCGGACATTGCTCGTCCTGCTAAGGACACTCGGGGAGGGGGGGTCAGTGTCCAGTGTCCTGTGTGTGCAGTGACAGTGGTCAGTGTTGTTTGAAATTTCGGTTTTCATTATTGGATTTGCGGTGCCGAAATCTTCAATGGGTGAAAAGTCAACAGCAAAAGAGAATTAATTAAAAGTCATGGATATATTCAAAGGAGACTCGAAAAAAAAGAGATTTAGGATATTACAGAACATTTTCTTTTGCTGAAAACTATCTGAAGATGTTATACTTTAAATCTTCTACGAAAAGTAAATACAGTGAAGATTAATTATATATAATTTGAAGCATCTTTTAAAGGAAGTAACTGATATTTAGACCCTGAACCCCTTTACAAAGTAGAAAATGTATGAATATTTCTGTTAAATAAATTTCATTTTATTTTCATAAGCCACCCACCGTTCATTAGCATTCGGAGAACTCCTTTGATATGTCTGAAATATGTCTTAAATACCTGTTTAATTAGTTTTCAGAAGAGACAGAGACTATCGGCATGCAACTGACAATTGAACATTGGCTGCAGCCTCTTCGGAGGTGGAATAAATCAATCAGTGTCTCGGACAGGTACTCGAATAGATTAAATTTCCCAATTATTTGGGGGCCGAGACGACAAAGGCCGTACACCGTGGTAATTGCCATGAGCGAGCAGATTTTCCAGCCCATTTGGTTGTTGTGCGTCAGTGGCGGCGGAACTTAATTTGCAAAATATGCAAAACTTAATAATAAATACGGAATTTCTCGCAATCGATTCGCCATGGAAATGGTTATTAAAATGCAAAAAGGAAACACAAACAAAACCGAAATTGCCAGCTTCCCATTTTGGCATAACGATTTTCCTTCTTTTTTTCATTTTTTTCCTCTTTGAATGTTTGTTTATTTTTTGTGTGCTGTGTTCGATGACAGGCAAAACGAGGCGAGCGACAATTAAAAGCGAAATAAAAACAACAAAAATAAGGCACAGAAATTGTTAGGCGATGATGTCCGAGATGATTCCGCACGATACGTCACAGAACATTCGACGTTATTCGAGTGGAAACTCTAGGGGACTCCGCCTAATGATGAAGGGATTCTCGAAAGGGGAAATTCATTTTGTGGGGATCTTAAAAGAGTCCATAGGTGTGGCATGACTCATGCTCACGATGATAGTCGTGATCCAGAAACCGATTTCAGTTTAAAATGCGGTTTGTGGTCACTCCGAAGGAATGTGGGTCTTTTAAAAGTATTAAAAACATGTTCTGGGTATCAGATTTATTTTTAAGTAAAGAAATCCATCACCAAGTTAAAGATTGATTTATTTATTTAGGTATAAAAAAGCTTTGGGTTTATCGTTCAAGCTTCCCACCAAAAAGCAATTACATCTGGTCACGTTTCCATCACTAATCCAAAGGACTCAAGCAACAAACCGACTGAAAACAAATTTTATGCGACCACGCGCCATTTGATTTCCCTCAAAAAACAGCGAGAGAGCAGGGAAAAGCAGGGAAAGAGTAAAGGAAAGTGGAAATTCAAATGGGAAATACTTGAGGCATCGTTGCATCGACGTCCAGTTCAGCTTTTATCAAAAAGATGCTCCCGTAAGATTTTCCTCTAATGAACTTCGGGTCTTTCAGCTCCTCCCTTCTTTATTTATTATTTCTTTTTTGGATTTTTTTTTTTTTTTTTTTTTTGTTGCTTTGAGCAATAAAAATCGTAATGAAGCAGTGAACATAAAACAGAACGCCCGAACGAAGCCAGACATTGGTTGAGCCAGAGCAGGAATACACCTCTATAGAGTTTAATTTTATGCGCGTAATTAGCAACAATTAGGGCGGGTGGAGGGCGTTGGGCGTTGGGATATTCAATATTCGGCAAACAGATCTTAACATGGGCCTCAGGCCATTCATTAAAGTCTGACAGCGAATCACACTTTGCTTAACTTTTTTCTCTACTTTTTTCATGATTTTTTCCTGTTTTATTTTGTACTTTTTATTCGCACGCCTCGAATGGCACTCGCGAAATGCAAATTACGCTAAGCAAATTAGCGCGGAAGCGCTAAAGTGCAAGACAAGAAGCAAAAAGGGAGGGAAATCCAAGTGGAGTGCAAGACAAATTAGCTGGGAATGATGGAGTTCCTACACACAATAATGCGCCATGCAAAATGAGCTGTAAGCAAGTGCAAATAAGGAAACTAAATACCAAAAAGTGTGCATATTTATGGGAATTATTTCGGATGAGTCACTTAAAATTTAGGTGAAGTAATAATTAGTTTCCAGTTGCATATATCAGGTATTTTAAGGGTGCTAACTTGAATGGAAGTACCTCTAAAGCAAAAATATATTTTAAATTTAAACAAAGTGAAGCCTCTTCACACAAAGTGCGGTTTTAAATGTAAAACCTTTAAATAAATTCAAAATAAATTCCCTTACTGAAGTACCACTTTAATCTATTTATTTATTCAACAAAAAATGCACTTCAAATCAGAGCAATAGCAATTTGTTCAAAAAAACACACAGCACAATAATCCCGGCATAAAACGGCAACTATGCACTTCTTCAAACATTCCAATTGCAAAGTGCTCTTGAGCCTGAGCTAACTTCTTGACACCACCGTCAAGTCACCACAATTAAATGTGAAATATAACCCGGGAGCAGGCCCAGGCAGACAGGCAGTGAGGCTGTGCAGTTGCAGCCTCTGAAGACCCAGTTAAGTTGTTAGAATGCACAATAAACTCATTCATAAGTCTGGCGAAAAGTCTCACAGCAATTTAGCCAAAGACTTCACACCGCGACGGACTCGGCCACAAATCAAATTGCAATCCCCGAGAGCCGGGGCGAGTTAGGTTTTCAGCTGAGATGGGGTTAAGTTGATGCAGAGGAAAAAAATGCTGAGAACTATAAGATTTTTAGGGAAAAGTATTGTGGGAAATTAAAATTAAGTGATAAATATATATATCTATAAAGTATATTAATTTAATTTATTTCTAAAAAGGATTTAGGCTTGAATTATGTAATCTATAAATTCCTATGGAGAATTAAAAGAAATATATTTATGAATCCTAGTCATTTCTATCAGTTTTTATGATGATTTCTGTGCTATAAAATTATTTAAAACCTCCAGAAGTATGTCATAAAAAATAATGTAATTTTTCCCAAAAAACTACAAGCTTTAACGAATTTATTTTCCATAGTTCCAGGTGAATTTCTGCATTTGTTTTTCGAGTGCCTGCAAGGGAAACAGGAAACGCGATGAGCAGACCGACACCTGGCCTCTTCGCTCATGACAAACTGCCACTCTAGGCGTGGCTGGGAAAAGTGCTGGAAAAGCAGGGCGACGCATGTTGGTGGGCAATTGAAAAATGACGCTCGTCCAGCCGGTAGCCGGTGGAAGTGCATTCAGCAAATGAAGCCGCGTCCAAAAGCACGTGAAGGGAGCAACAGCAGCTGTGGGAATTCAGTTTGAATGTGACCGATATGTCAATAGGCAGACTGCCCCTGCTCTGTTTGAGTTTGTTTTTTGCAGCCACTATGTTTTATTAGCGATCCACTAATTGCAAAAATTTGTTTCGTATTTATCCAACGACAAATAAAAAGGCCAACATGTGTGTTTGTGTTTGCTGCCTTATGATCATTAAATATTTGAAAAAAGTTATCATCGGCGGAGCGATTTGGGTTCCCAAATGAAATGGAATAAGAATTATAAAGCATTTCGTGTGTTGACTCTCCGGTGCCGGGCACTAATTGAAAATGGCAACTGAGCTGGAAATATAAAAAGGGGAAAAATATATCCACACACTTTTTCCACGCTGTTTGTATTTTGTTTTATTATTTGCCATGGGTAAAGTTGCAGTTGCGGCGATAAGCAGCGAAATCACAACTGATAAAAGGAATAAGAGAATAAACAACTAAATGCAATGTCAATACTAATGAGATACGAGAGGAGACTGAACTGATAAACATTTGTGACAATTAAATGAAATTAATTCTGGTTAAAGGGATGAAAAAATGTAATTGGATTATGTGGGAATCGATTTGGTACTTCAAAATATTAGAAGAATTGATGGATAAAATATTTATCATTATGTAAATGAAATAGAATTGTGAGAAAGTTGTTTCTAATAAAGAAACATGACTCTTTGTTAAGCATTCTTATTCTAAAATTCAATACATTACATTATCTTGCCCTGTCAACTTCCTATATGTATTTATTGATTTGTGTAGAAAATGCAAAGTCCAATTTTACTTTCTATTGTATATCACTCATATGATTCATTTTAACCGCTGTGTCAGTCTGCTTATCAAACATTCCTATTTTTTCCTATTTTTATTTCGATAAGGAAACACAGAAAATTACTTCGAAATGGGAATGTTGGGATAAAAAAAGAGCTGCCAGGTAAATTGGCATTTCAGCAATGTTATCGCTGCAAAAAAAAAAAAACAGAACAGAGAAAAAAACAATAAACAATGAACTAAAACTGCTGCCAAGTTTTATCGACGAAAACCGTTAACTGGCGACCGTTAGCTCTGATTTAATTAGAAGATTTTGATTTGTTTTTTTAGCTTTGCTACAGTTTATTAAACTATCAAGACCTCTTGCGAATATATGTGCGAATATATATACAGAAACAACACACGATTTTAGCATCTAACTGTGACCATGGCGGGGACTTTTATATAGTTGTAGTTGTTGTGTATAGCTGTGTGTTGGACTTTTTCGTGTGTTTCTTTGGCTGGCTTTTAAAGCAGGTTTTTCCATTTGGCCTTTGGCATAAGCCACACACTGAAACTGAACTCGGCGGAGAGCAGAGCAAAAGCCGCACAAGTCACTGGATTTCTGTGTGTATGTTTGGCCCATACAAATATGAATAAAAAGGTACAGTGGATGCTGGAGCAATGGATTAGAATTATAATTAGAATATTCTTAAAAAATAATGAAGTATTTAGTACTTAAATATTAGAAATATTGTCAAAATAAATATTACATTCAAAAGGATGTCATCAGTGTCCCTTTTATGACTAATTGAAAGATTGCAGGAGATTATTTGCTGAAACCACTTGGGAATTATAGAGTCCAAGTGACGAAGAAAGTGGTTTTAAATTGAAAGAGGCTTCAATATATCATTCATAAAAATAATACCTTTTAATTATGATATAACCTTAAAAATACTCTGATAAATATTTAAAGAAAATTATTTAGTTCTCCCTTTAATTGGTTTTCATGTAGAGTGCCCACTGTTAAAGGTAAAGTGAACCAGCAGGCAAAGAGAAATATGCATGGTGTTGTTTTTCCTTTTTTTGTGATTATTCCTCTCTTTTTTGTGGCTGCTGCGTGTAAAATCAATAAATTCGAGCGGGTTCAGAGGTGACGACAACGTCGAAATGCTTATGACCTTCAGGCCTCTAGCTGACCTTCCCAGCTGCCCTCCCTGCACTTCCCCCATTTTTTATTCATGCTACCATTATCCGCCTTGGCAATTAAATGTATATGTAATTTTTTTACACTTTTTTATTTTGCGGGCCGGCACTTCTTAATTATTGTTGTTAAGCTGGTTATGGTTTGTTGCTTTTGTTGCCGCTTTTATGCCTGCTTTTTGTTGCTTTTTATTCGCCCGCGGCATTCATTAATTTCTTGCCTTATTTGTTGCCCTCGCCGCTTCGCTCTTTTGGTTATTGATATTAATAAAAACTTTTCTTTCACCAAAATAAGCCAGAAACAGAAATCCATCCGCCAGCAGTCGTCGTTGCTCAACAAGTTACGTCAGAGGGCCAAGAAAGAAGGAGAGGCACAATGAGCTGCCCGTTTGTGGCGTTGGTGGAGATTTCAGAACACAAAACAAAAGATTAAGCCTTGATGGATTAGGATTACGGCTCTTGTGTGTTTCCAAGACAAACAAATGTGAAAGACTTTGTAAAACTAAAGTTAAACAAGGAAATTATGAAATTTTAGTTTGGGAAAATTGCCAGAGGAGCTCTCTAAATATTAATTATAAGTTTATTTGGAGATTAAATGATAAGACTAGGCTAAGTCGTCTTAAATTGCATTTAGTTGTTTATATTCGGGGAAAAGAAGATTTTTCTCTTAAAGAAAAAATAAATAAAGCAAATGTTGACCACAAAATGTTGTGTTTTGTTTAGTACTTTAATATTTAAAGATTATTTATGTAAATTACTGTCTTTAGTTATAACAATTTCAATGTTAATTTCTGTAATTTTCATTATATGGTGAGCTCATTTGGTTTGGACAATTAACTGAAGTTTTTTGGTTTACCCATGAAGCTGACCTCTCAAACTGTTCGTTTTGCCTTGAACTTTAACCGAGTTGTATTTGCATATGCACTTTATTTTTGTAAATATTTTTCCCACTGTTTGTAGGTCACTTTTTAAGGTATTTTATGGCTATTTTTTTGGTCAGCTTAACTGCCATCTTTTTAACCATTGGAAAACAGTTAAGTAATCGTACGATTAAAGCTCCTCTAGCTGTCACAAAGAGTTGATAAATATATTTTGCAAAAGAAATCGTGTTATTCAAAAAAATTGTTTTAAACTCTCTCTCGGTTGATTTATTCAATTTAGTAAATAACTTGAAATTGGTTTAAAAATAAGTGAGTTCAGGTTCATTAAGAAAAATAGGGTATAATACATTTCGGAAAGAAATATAAACCTTCTTTAATTTAAACCTATTCAATCTATAAAGTATTAAAAATATCTTCAGGTTTGTAGATTTCTTGAAAGATTTATTACCATTGAAATCTTATTTTATATATTGTTATTAAATTAGGAAACGGAAAGAGAAGACGGAAAGTTGTGGAAAGATAATAACTAAAGTATTATATCATTTTTATATCCTTTTAATTAGAATATCGAAAGATTTACTTTTGGTAAAATTATACCAAATGTGTTCTTTATTTATTTAATATTTAATATATTAATATTCGATAAAAACCTATTGATCTTCTTATCTTACTATTTTTCTATAAATAACGTATAACATTTTTTTAAGACAAATATTATGGAAAACAATAATTTTTTTAGATCTTTTCCAGCACTTAGTTCCCCTTGAACTTTAACCCACTAAATCTTTGAATGTTTCTGCCTTTTTGTGTGTCACCTTTTAGTGTTTTTTACCTTTATACTTAGTTAATGAGGTTTTTTTGGACAAACTTACCATCTTTAGCATTTGTTGCTGCTCCCTGCTGTTGCTGTTGCTGCTGCTGCTGCGTTGTTGTTGTTGTTGTTGTGGTGGCCATTGCTTTTGTTTTTATTTTCGATTTTCGCGGTGTTGCTGTTGGCGTTGTGCAGACAGAAGCCGCTGCTGACGCCGACGTCGCTGCCTTGTAGAACGAGGCTATTGTTGTTGTGGACGCTGCAGGCCCAACAACGCTGGCCGTCGTTGTTGCAGTTATTGTTGTTTTGTCCACGACGTCAGCAGCTGACAAACTGCGCGAGCAGTGCATTAGTCACCTGTGTGTGTGTGTCTCTGAGTCTTCCAGGTGCAAGAAGGGAGAGGGGCGGATGTCGGGGGAGCTAAGTGGGCGGTATATCAGCTGATAAAAATAGGGAGAAACGGCAAAATTTTTAATCAGCAGCTGGGGCGTGGGGGTTGCTAGGTAAGCAATTGGGTAACCAGGAAATAATGCACAAAATCAAACAAAGACAAAACACAAGAGAAATTAGGAGAAAAGCACGCTGCTGCAGGCGCCGAAGGAAATGTAATTTAGTAATTATTTCTGCTTAATTATTTCCTACATTTTCTGGGCTGTTTTCCGGGGGGATTTTATTAAAAAAAAACTAGAGATTAAGGGAATTATTTAAATAATTATTTAATAAATTATTTCCGCGACTTTTGTGTAGGAATTTATTTAAAAATAGATTTTAATTACATCTCGTTTGTTTGGCTTTTTTTTCACTCTTTTAATATTTGCATTTATTTATAAATTAATTTTTTGCATAATTTTTTTGTTATTTTTTGGGCACTTTCTTTTCTTGCTCTTTTTCTTTAGTTGTTTTTATTATTTTCGTTTATTTTTTGTTGCTCTGCTCACATGTGCGTCGCTGTTTGGCTGTGTGTGTGCGCGCTCGCGGGTGTGTTTGCTTATGTTCGCTGGTGTTTGTGTGTTGCACCGAGTGTTTGTTGTTGTTGCAAGTGACGCGAACCGCGTGCTCTCTCGCCCCCGCACCTGCCGTTTTACCGTTTGCACAATTTACTGGCTTCGCGGCACGCCTCTAGCACGCACTGCACATTTTTTCGTTGATTTTTCGCGTTCAATTCTTGTGTAATTTTGTTACTTTGGCTTATTTACGGCTACAGTTGTGCCGAGGGATGGGGGCGTAGAGCAGTGTTACCAGATACAAGTTTTGCTGTCAGCCGGAAAAATCGCAAATCAATAAAAATACCGAAAACAAAGAATTCAAAATTCTGCGGTTTTTTTCAGTTTTCCACCAACGGTCACACCGTCGCGCTTTTCGCCACAAGTGCTCGCTGGCAGAAGCTCGGCGCCGCGGAACTCGAAAATGACGTCATTTGCAAAATGTGACCGCATTCGCTTGGCGCGTGGCAAAAAAAGGGCGTTTTGAGTTCTTTGGTATTTTTACAGGAAAGCTGATAAGTACACACTTGCAATTTGAATATGATTTTTGTAACGGTAAACAGTTCGACTTAAAAAATGCATAAAAAATGGTCATAAAATCTCAGCTGAAAATATATTGAAAACGACGAAGCGATCATTTTTAAAATTAATTATTATATTCTATTAGTATCGCTGCTTATGGTTGCAATACATTGAAATAAGACATATTTAACAAATTAAACTATTTAAAAAGTTTTCATTGCAGGGCTAGGGATCCACTTTTAATGGTTGATGCCAAATCATTAGGTTAAGATATACCAGAATCAATGACTTTTATTCGCCGGCTCGAAAAAAGTTTGATTTTTGTCGACCTGTATAATTTTTTAATAAATCCTTTTGTTGTTTAAATATTAATTTATCTTAATCAACTCTTAATTTCAGCAGTATAAGCTATCCATTTCGTTTCTCTTTCAAAGTGAACGGTCGTGTTTTTGTTTTGCTCCTCGAATTTGTGTTAATTCCTTGCTATAAACCACCGGGGTTTTATTTAAAACTTCTATCTTGTGTTCAATAATAATTCACCGTTTCACTACGCGTGTGCATGCAGCTGTTTTTGTGTATTAATAACTATATTAATTGCAAATTAGTTTGGTGCAGCAATTGCTTATCTTCATTTTTGCATTCCTCTTTGTGCTTTATCCGTTACGCCGATATTA
>VNKF01011882.1:0-11317 GCA_008044355.1 Drosophila lacteicornis
AACGTAAAATAAGCTATACTCGTTATTTTCGGGTTAAAGTTAATAGATACAATAAATGAATAAAATAGAGCGGACGTTTCCTGAAAATGTTAGTGAAATCGGATGATAAACATGGGAGATATTAGCAATAAGGTTAGAATTTTAACATACCGCCCTAAGGCACTGCTGTCGCAAGCTGTAGCCGACAGGTGGCGCATTCGAGCCTTGGTCGTGCGATATAATGGCGCCAACTGCAGAAGAAATGACAAAAGAATATAGTAAGAAATGACAAAAAATAACATAATTCATTTTTTGACGCCGATCGAACGGGTTTTTATGTGTTCCTATAAAATGTATCATTCATATTTAAGTATGATATTAAATTGTTTATGTCGGGAGCTAATTCGAGAGGCGATTTATTTTGAGAACTATCGAAGTAGACTATTATAATGTATGTACAATTTTAAATTTCCTTTTAGTGTGAAGCGCAAACATTTAGGTACCGGGTATCTCACAGTCGAGCACAGTCGACTGTAGCTTTCTTACTTGTTTTCTTTGGTGTGTACACACTTGACAGAAAACCAACAACAACAAAAATTCAAAGATTTTATATAGTATTCAAACTATTTTTCTAGGTTGATTTTACATAGTTTTTTTATTCGAATTTCTCTCACATTATTTAGCAATTATTTTACTTTGTATGTTAACAAATTTTGTTATTTTTTAAGTTAAAGTTGTGTAAGCATTTTTAGGTGAAGGGACCGATCTTTATCGAATGTAACGGGCTCATATTTCAAATTAATTTTCAATGATCTGCCATGGTTTGCGCCAATTTAAAGCCAAAGCCGCTGGACAGCAGCAGCGAACTGTGGCCTGAAATAGGCTGCGTTTAAGTGTCAGGATAGGGCCATTCACATTTAATCATGGGCAATTTTTCAGCATTACTGTAGCCAGACAGACTCACCTTCTCTCGTTGCAGGTGGACATTCTGGACACGTCCGGTGACATGCAATTCCCCGCCATGCGACGCCTGTCCATTGCCACGGCGCACGCGTTCATGCTTGTGTACGCGGCCACATCGGCGCCAAGCTTCCAGTGTGTGAAGCAGTGCTTCGAGGAGATCCGGGAGCAGCGCGGCGACTTTCAGGTGAGCCAGCACCTGCATTCCTGCATTTTGCATGTAATCAGCGCGAACAGGAGGATCTGAAAGCCGAGCGCGAACTCGCGCCGTTTGCCACAATCTGAATCCGAAAAGCAATTAAAAATGCTCCCCTTTGAGCCGGTGGAGTCAAGCCAAGCGGCAGAGGCTTAGGCTTGTTCCGATGCTGCACAGTGGGTCTGCTCAAGTCAATTAACAAAAATTGTTACATTTATAAATTTAAAATAAAATATAAGTTATTGCATGAATTCCTCTACCTGAAGTAGGGAAAAGTGTCAAATTAAATAAAATAAGCACAGGGAAAAATTTTGAGGAAAAATTGACACACAATGAGAAAATATGTACTCAAATAATGGCCTAGTCCATTTGTTCTTCTTCAGTTTGAGTCCAATTTGTATACCCTTGCAGGGTATTACATTTTTTTGTCCAGAAGTTTGCAACGCAGTGAAAGAAGCATCTCCGACCCCATAAAGTATATATATTCTTGATCAGCATAACCACCCGAGTCAAATTAGCCATGTCCGTCTGTCTGTCTGTCCGTTGCTAAGCAAACTAGCCTCTCAGTTTTTGAGCTATCTGAATTAAACTTTGCAGGTAGTCTTCTTCTTAATGCAGTTACTATATATGTCGGAACGGCTGGAGTCGTACCACTATATCTAAATATAGGAATTATGAGCTTTACGCTTTTAGAATTACGGTTTTAATTTCATTAAGATCGGAAAACTATATTATATAGCTGCCATAGAAACGATCGGTTGATTTATATGAAGATGTAAAATTCTACACGTAAAATGTAAACTGTGTAAGTAAATTTACAAACTTCGGTATTTTTTAAATGGATCGATTTTCAATGATTTAATTGCAGACTGCAAGGGTATACAAACTTCGACTTACCGAAGTTGGCTTCTTTCTTGTTAAAAACGTAAATTGTCATATTGAGCATTTTATTACGTTTTTGAGAACTTTTATGCTCAAACTGAGTACATGAGTAAATGAGTACTCAAAATATTTAAAGGAGTACCTGTAATTCCTAAACTGAGTTCGAAATATTCTGAAATTGGGTTCAAAGTATTCATAAAAGTTCTTAAGCAAAAAACTATTAAGTTCGTAACTGAGATAACAGCACCCTTTTTTCTCCTTCAATATTGCTGGTTAAGAAATCCACCTCCTGCCTGTACTCGACCCACTGTGCGCCAGTTAGTGCTATTGTTTCCGCTGGTGCTTTCACGGTTTCCGCTCCCCCGCCGCCATTGTGCCGGCGAGTGTCAATTATGGCACAATGCCCCCACAACGACCCGAGCTCCGCTTGCTTTGTGTGCTCCCCGATTTCGGGAGGACAATTGAAGAGCTGCGCTGCTGGTGCTCCTCCGAATGCCAATGCTAATTCCCCTTTCGTTCCCTTTCGCAGGACATTCCCATTGTGATCGCCGGGAACAAGGCCGACTTAGCCAGCACCCACAGAGAGGTCAAGCTGGAGGAGGTGACCGATTGGGTGTTCTGCGAGCTGCCGCGCTTACGGTAAGTCCTCACATCTATTTGGCGAAACATGGCCGGAATAAAACGCGCAACAGCTGCTGCGTGCGACAGCAATTAGGGGGCAACTGCCAAAAGTTGTGCAACAAAGCCGGTCACACAAAGCCGCAAAACCGCCAAACAGCTGCAATTTTCATAAGTAACGCAACAAAGTGGAATTAAAAAAGCGCCATAAATTCTGGCCGACCAACTGCATGGCCAACCCAACCCTTGGAAAAGCTGCCATGGCACATGGCAAATGGCAAATGGCGCAATTAAATTGCTACAAATGAAATTAAGCGCCAGAAAGCGTGATGGGGCCACGAAAGGCAGTTGGGCCCTCGAAATCAGTTGCATTGTCCGAGGATGGGGTTGCGGCGCTCATTAAATGCCATTTGTTGGCATGAAAAACCGTCGCAGCTCCAACCGGAGGGAAAATGGCAATTCGCCAGCAGTCATGTCACAAAGAGCATTTTCCCGTAATGGCTCCTAATTGGCCATCTTGTGCCGCAAACGGTGTCGCTGTCGTGCAGCACATCAGTTGCCACCTGCGACCACCTGGTCGTATGAGTGATACGTTCGAATGTTCCCGGCGAGGACTCTCTGAATACTAAACAGCCTAGTTGCGGCATTCTATATGCACATATGTAGCATGCACGAGGTCCTTCAACTCAACTGCTCTCGAACTGCTCGAATGATGCCCTGGGGAAATGTCGAACTGTTGATTAGCAAATACTCTTTCGGAGACACAATCTGACATCGAATTAAGGGGAAAATGTCAAGATTCAGTTCAGTTTAAATTGGACATAACTATCATAACAATCATGCACTTCCACCTCAAATGCTCAATGAATATCGAGTTTCCCTTAAGAAAATTTATTGTTAGTTAAGAAGGATTTCAGTTCCAATCAACGAGTGGAAAATGAGTACACTGGCCTGATTAAGTTCTTTGTTAATGTGGTAACCGTTTTAATTCATTTCTCGCGTGACAACTAGCCCTGAAAGCGTGGTCGCATCCTTTCGCTTCGCACTGAAAAGGACTTCTTCCCGCCCCACGTACCTAGCCAGCCAGGACTGGCTGTTTTCGCGCTGTAATTGCTTCCTTAATAAACTGCGGGGCAGGCCTCGTAAAAATCACTTACAATCACATACGTGCCTGCCACTGGGCGAGAGAGAGAGTCCTGCCATAATTCCATATCCTGGCAAGGCCGGCAATAGGCCAGTGGGGGGAATGGATAAAAGTGAGGCGTGGCACGCTCGTGTTGCTGTTTAAGCAAGCGTGCGTAAACTTATTTAAAAGCGACCGACACACAGACCGAACAACGCCACACAGGACGCGCACTCAACCGCAGAATGGAGATGACAGAGGCCGCACGGCGAGGGATGAAGGACACAGGACACAGGACGCAGGACAGTTGGCGTGAGCATTACGTACAAATCTCTGTTGGATTAAACATTCACGCAGATTGATGGTGCGGTTTGTGCCGCGGGAGAGTGGGACACCTTGAACCTTTCGCCACAATCTCGCACCTCCACACCTCCTGGCTCCACGAGCTCCACGAGCCAGGAGTGCTTCGAGAAGCGTTTCACGGCGCCGAGATGCAATGCAATTTGTTGCTCCGCCGCCGCCTGCCGTCTCCCTGTCCGTCTATCTCCCAGTCTGTCTGTCTGCGGTTAAACGCCTTAGGAGCACGCCACTCAAGTGCATTTATCAGCCCGAATGAGTACACCCTGCGTATACATAATATGCGGATATGTGGGAGCTTGCCGCTCGCCTGCTACATGTGTAAGTGGAGTACTCCCCGGAGTTGGGACAATGTATTCATTCAACGTTTAATTGCAAAGTCATGCGCATTTTACCTGGCCTTTCGCCTGGGTTAATGCGAAAAAATAACAATAAATGTTCGCTTCCCATATGAATTTTGCTTTGATTTACTGTTATTGCGGCTTATGGCATTAACAATTCAGCCATCTATTTATTTATTTTGCCAAGTCGGCTGTTACAATTTTAATTAAATGAAGCCTTGTGAAATATGCTATTTTTCTAAGCCCCTCTCAGTTAACAGTCTCATAACGATTCAATTTAAGGGAGCGCGGATCGATAAAATAAATATTTAGGTTGAGTTTAATGCCGTTTGGGAGAATTAAAATTAAATTTAGGTTTTTATAGAAAACAAAAAAAGCTTCCCAGTGGGACTTTTTCCTGAAAGCTGTACAACTTTCATGTGGAATTGGAAGCAGGTACGGCCCTTCTACCTACGGCAAAGTCTCTTTCACTTTTGCCCTTGGACGATCGGGGTATATCATGCACAGAGTCAGCTCCTCACAGAACAGTATTCTATATGAAGCGGAGCAGCATACGATTCCTGAAACCTGATATACCTGAATCTCTCGCTTACCACATGCTAAATTGGGAATACATCCCTGATGTCATACTTTTTACACATAGAGTTCCACACAGATTGTAGCAAACTCCGACTGAGTTGTTAAGTCGAAGTTTGCATACTCTATCAGTTTGTAATTTCAACAGTTCGTTCATAGAACTTTTTTAAAAATCACTATTCTTCTGCCTCTAAAAAATTTGGCCACATCTCAACTCAATTTTATTTGAAGTTAGCGTTCTTGCCCTAGCATACTCCTGTAATGCAATGCACCTATCCCAAACTGGTGTGCACGATGTCTCAAGATATAGTAAAACTTCATTAGTCAAAGTCATTAGTCAACTTCATAGTCAAACTTCATTCACATATTCTTAAATGTACTCGCTATGATGCATCGTAGGATTTTTTTTGTTAAAGGGCCCTGTTTAAAAATTATAGATATTTGACGTCCATTATTTTTTTTTCGATATGAGTGTATACTTTTTATTTAAAGAGCTGTAATTCTTCAACAAAATATCCTATGATGCACCATAGCGAGTTCATTTTTAAGCGAGAAAAAATGTTGCTCAGAGTTTTCTGGTTTACCGTTATTCCGAAATTCGGGTATCCCATTTTCTCCTCAAGTTTAAAATGTTATTAACATAAGCTTGAAAAATTTTTAAATTTGAATTAAAGGGTTTTTTAGAAACCAATTGGCTTTTATACCACGTATTGAGGCCACGCGGGTTACGCCCCAACTTTTTAACATATGAGGTATTTAAACTAAAAGTCTGATCTATTTTGAATACGTAAACATTAAAGTATTAAAAATAGCCACACTTAAAAAAATATATATTCAAAAATAATGTCAGATATTATTTAAGTTAAACCAGATATTTCTATAACAATATCGATTCGGCTGATTAAGGGACCCCCTGGCTGTCTGTGCTTTGAATACTGACCTGGCTTCAGTTCTATCCATAAACCGCTACAGTTATTAAAGCTTTATCAGAATTCATGAGCAAAATTAGACCAGCTAAATATTATTAAGCTTAGAATGGCCTAAATATTAAAAATTCAGCTGGCAGACAGAAACTAGATAGTTTCGACGCTACCTGTGTGTTAAACATTACTTGTTCTCATCGACCTCATCTGAGTCCTCGTCGCCGTTTTGTGGGGTCAAAGCGGATCGGATTCGTGGCCGCAACCTGCACAAAATACTACATGACATGCCTAATTTGGCCATTAGCAACATTAGCCTCCGGCTTTTGAACGACGATTGGGCGGTATGCGGAGGCCACTCGCAAAAACTCAGTTTAGCATTGAACACGCGAAAACCAGTCTCGCATTGTTGTGCTGATTTTCTGGTTTTGTTTCGACTTTTGGCTTTTTCGGTTTAGCTATTCGCTTTGTTTTTGGCCGCCAAAAATCGCCGTCGAATGCATTACGTATACGCTATTTACGCAGCCACCCCTGAAAAGTATGCCACGTTTTTCAACCGCGTCCGGTCGGCGTGTTTTTTTCGTTGCAGGGCCAAGGTGCTGGAGTGCTCGGCGAAGGAGGACAGTAATGTGACCGACCTGTTCAAGTCCCTGCTCTCCCTGTCCCGCTTCCTACCCGCCAGCAGCAGCGGGAGCGGGGGCAGTGGGGCCGCCGGAGAGGCGGCGCCAAGCGGTTTTAAGCGGCGCTCATCGGCCTACGTCAGCGCATCGTCCAGTCGAAGTAAGTAAGCTCCGTCATACAATTAAGTCCCAGTGAATAGTACAAGGACAATAAGTCATAATTTCGTTAATAAAATGTTACTACTCCATTTCTTGTAGATAAAAAACAATTAATTTAAATTTTAATTTCTGTGCCACGGCTAGACTTAATATACTTGCAAGTGTTACAATATATTAAAGCCTAACTGGTTTGAATTAATGTTTAATTTACGCCTGTTGGGTCATGTCTAAACGTGAAAAATATTTGAAAATGTATTCGTGTTTATAATATAGCATTTTCCTAATGGGAGAACTGTGAAGAATATTATTTTTACCTATGTATTTTATAATTGGTATCTTATTTTATAATAAGCTATCGTTTGCTTTTACAATTTTACTCAAAGTTATATATTAAAGTCAACTACCTTGCCACCCTTTCGGCCGCAAAACATGTTACAAAATCAATATTTTTTTTAATGACAAATTCCAAGATGAAACAATTCATGATACAACAAAAAATTATAAGAGAAACAACGCCTACTTAAAATTGCTATAACTTAGGAGATCAACTGAATTGGGAAAAGCTTAGGCGCTTAAAATAAACTAAACATAAAATTAAACATAAAATTTAAAGTAAAAAGTCTAGGTACTTATACAACTCTTATAGCTTTCACCTGTGCTGTGTATGGATCCATAACAATCTGTTGCCATAGCCACGTGAAATGAAAACCGAATTGGCACCAGCTCGGTGGGAGCTGGAGCCCTTTGTTGATTGTTTCTTGCCTCGCCTCGCCTGTTGCCCGCCGCAGTTTCAAATATCAATTAAACATTCACATTCCCAGCTTTGATTGAAAGTCAGCCTGAGACCGAGTTCAATTTCAGCTTCATTCGGCGCTTTAAGTTCCGACGTAAGCAGCTTAATTAGTGCGAAATTAACATACTCGGGCCCGGCCATAAATGCAATAATAAAGCCGCTTGCAGGACGCGTGTAATAAAGCCGGGGACTTAAGCGCTGACTATGGCGCAGCTGGCGTGGCTTAATCAATAATTGATTTACATTTATTAATATATTCATTTTAAATCAAAGGGGGAAAGCCGCACGGACATGGGGCCAATTAATGGGCGATCCTTGGGCGCGCCCAGGTCTAGGATGAATTTGGCAATTTGGCTAATTGAATGCAATTAGCATTCGTGCTTCAATAGCCGCTCTGTCCACGGCCGTCGTTGTCGTTGGCCTAATTAATTGTGGGAAATCGGCAGGCAAGCCGGCGCAAGACCTTTCTTCCATCCCAATTGACAAAGACAAACTCTTTTTCATTATTCATCAGACGACAAAACGGAGCCTAATAAAAGAAACACAGAAAAGCAATGCGAAGGAAGGAAGGAAGGCATAAATATGTATGTTACAATGGGATAGGACTCGAGAGGCTGGGGGACCATCCCCGCTTCCTCGCGTCTGATCTCAAGCGAGCACGTGTATTAATTAAACAGCTTGACCTTCTAATTACCCCGTAATGGAATGCTTTATTATCTCATTAAAAACTTAGTTCGCAGCATATGAAAATAGAACGGGGCAACGGCAACAGGTCGACCAACAACGACCGCCAGCGACCAAGGGCCGTGGCGAACGGCTCAAGAAGTTTTAAATTTTGCCAGGCTCCTCGAAGTATAAATATCTAGTTAATTAATGTTGCCCAAAATGCTTCCTCGGGCCCGCGACTGCCACTCTTCCCATTACACGGCAGCCAAATAATTAATTTAATTTCCGTTGGAGAAAAAGTTGTTGAGTCATTACAGATCCCCACCAGCTACAAGGCTCCTGCTGCTCCTGCCACTCCCCCGCACAGTTGCCAATAATTTAATTGTTTGCCGAAAAGTCTTTTGATAAATTTTTAGTGGCCCCCAGCCCTCGTTTGCCGCCGCAAAAGTCATTCAAATTAAGTGCAAAGTTGCCCGTCGGCAAAAGCGCCAAGCTGGAAGTCACGGGTGTATGCAGAGCATAATTTCCAGCGAACTCGAATTCAAATGGCCGAGAGCAGCCGACTCCTCACATCGCTGCTCCCCGCAAAAAACATATTAAATGCCGGCCGAAAATGTTGTCAAATACTTGGCCAGGTCGAGGGTCCACCCAGCTGTCGATGACAGGCGGACAAGAGGCAAGAGGCAAGGGCCAGAGACAAGACAGTCGACGACGTTTGTCTGAATGGCGAAGGTCGAGTGGCAGACTGCGGCCCACACATTCGGGCGGTTCAACGGACGACGCGCCGCAGAGGTGACAGCGGTGACAACAGCGCCTTGAGTGTGCCACCGAAAATAGGTCTAAGCACTTAATCACTGGCGGCTCAGGCCGCGGGGCTGGGGCTGCTCCAGTCAAGTAATTGCCTTAAAATGTACAGCGCGACGTATGCAAAACAAATCGCAGAAATTTCATTTACAACGCTGCCATTTTGTGGCCGAGATTGTCCTGGTCGTGTGTAAGCGAGCACTGTGAGAAAATACGGCTTCAAATGGAAGAGAATATTTTCCCCTCAAGACGTAGTTTGAATAAAATTTTAAACAGCTTATTTAGGAATTATTACTTGTATTTTCCCTCACACAAAACCATCGATATAGCGAAAGGTCCTCTTCAGTTGCTTTTGTGGGTCGCAAGCAATCGCAGAGAGAATTGATCGAGGGTAGTAGATACCTCAGATGAAAAACTTCGAATTTTATAAGTAAGCAAGACCTTGTCAGAAGTATTAAAAAAACCATTCCAGAAGATCTAATTAATTTTTTTCTTATTTGATAACCTTTGGAAGATAATTCTTTAAAAAGGGATATTAAGCAAAGCTAATACAATTAAAAAACAGAAAAGGAAAGGATGGTAGTCGAAGATTTAATATCCTTAATATCCCTTCGCAAATAAAGACTAGTTTCGTCGGATTGTTATACCCTTTGCAACGCTGTAATCGTATAAAGTATATTTTCTTGATCAGGATCAACAGCCGAGTCGATCTAGCTATGTCTGTCTGTCCGTGTGTCCGTTTCCACTCAAACTAGTCTCTTAGTTTTAAAGCTTTCTAAATAAAACTTTTCAGTTAGTCGTCTTTCTAATTCCATTAGTACCCGATCGGACAACTTAATCAAATAGCTGCCGCAGGAGCGTTCGGTTTTATAGGAAAGTGCAAAAATGTAAAATTCATAATTTATGTATGTATAGATAAATGCAATGAAAATTAACATAAATTCGTTACTTTTTAAATTATACAATTTTGAACTGCAAGAGTATACAAACTTCGGTTAGAAAAGTTAGTTTTCTTACTTGTTATCAAATAAAAACACCTCTTAACGAGGTGAGATTAAAGTGACGATGGCACATTCAACTCAAAAAATTTCTGATACCAAATTTTGTGACAATTAATAGTTATTTAAACAAAAATATTTAAAAAGTTTTTAATTAGTTTCAAAATCAACACGCTGTCTGTTTTGCCTTTTTTAATTTTTCAGCTAAGTGCCGATTTTGAAATGAATGTGCCATCGTCACTTTAATCTCACCTCGTTAAGAGGTGTTTTTATTTGATATCAGAAGTTTTTTAAATGACATATGTATGTACATACATAGGTCTTCCATTGTTGTTATAAGTTTTTGTTTGAAACTCAAATGGGAAAAATTAACAAAAAAAATGCATATACGAAGTTAGCTTTATGGAATCATTGCTACTAATTTTGATGAGAAAGCGAATTTTCTGAGATATGTGTTATACCCCGAAATATTTCAAGGTCTATACGACCTGAAGTGACTATAAAAATCGTAAAAGCTATAAAAAAAAAATTTAACCTAAAAAAAAAATTATTTTTATTCTAAATTTTTAATAATAATATTTAGAAAATTGTTGTCAGGGCAAAGTAATTATCATATTAAAATACTTTTCCAACGACATATAGCAAGTTTCTGTAACTTTAATCGTTCAGAAGTTATGGGCGCGAGAAATTTCCTGTTTTCCCGCCAAAGTAGTGGAAAAAGCAAAAATTAGATTAAATTCACAAAAAAAAAAATTCTAACGATTTCTTTTGAATTTAAATTATATTAAATTTTTTTTGATGACATTAAATTTTATTGCATTGTGCACGTCTCTATATGACTCTACATGAGTTTTTACATAAATGTATGTATAGTGCATGTAAAAGGTTAGGTATAGGGTATCTTTGCTACTAATTTTAATGAGTAATATCTCGAGAAAGCGAATTTTCCCAGATATGTGTTATATACCAAAAGTTGAGAAATCTCAAGGGCTATATGGCCCTGAGTGACTATCAAAATCGTTAGAGCCATTTTTAAGAAAACTTCAAAAACTTTAACAAAAAATTACTTTTAATTATAAATTTGTAAATATTATATTTAGATAAATTATGTCAAGGCAAAGCTATTATCATTTCAAAATAGCTTTCAAAGGACATATAGCACGTTTCTGTAGCTTAAGTTTAGAAGTTATGGGCGCGGGAAATCTAGCTTTTTAGCTGTTTTCCCGCCAAACTAGCGGGAAACCCAAAAAGTCGTAGAACAAAAAATGTTCAGCTCGAGCTGTTTAATAAAATAAAGGTAGTTCCAGAACTTTTAAACAAAAAAA